>OX328015.1:24897962-25063962 GCA_946811545.1 Netelia fuscicornis
CCCCGATCGGTCCGTGCGCCGTCTCCGAGCCCCGATCGGTCGACGCACCATCTCATGCTCCCCAATCGGTCCATGCGCCGCCTCCGGAGCCCTGATCGATCCACGCGAATCTCCTGAGCTCCGGTCGGTCCTCGTACCGTCTCCGAGCCCCGATCGGTCCACGCGTTGTCTCCTAGGCCCCGCTCGGTCCACGCGCCTTCTCCGAGCCCCGATCGGTTCACGCATCGTCTCCTAAGCCCCGATCGGTTAACGCGCCGTCTCCGAGCCCCGACCGGTCCACGCGCCGTCGCCGAACCCCAATTGGTCCACGCGCAACCGCCTGAGCCCCAGTCGGTTCACGCGCTGTCGCCGAACCCCGATCGGTCCACGCGTCGTCTCCGAGCCCCGATCGGTCCACGCGCCGTCGCCGAACCCCAATTGGTCCACGCGAAACCGCCTGAGCCCCAGTCGGTCCACGCGCTGTCTCCGAGCCCCGATCGGTCCACGCGTCGTCTCCGAGCCCCGATCGGTCCACGCGCCGTCGCCGAGTAATGATCTGTCCACGCGCGGCCTCCTGAGACCCGATCGGTCGACGCGCCGTCTTCGAGCCCCGATCGGTCCACGCATGGTCTCCTAAGCCCCAATCGGTTAACGCGCCGTCCCCGAGCCCCGACCGGTCCACGCGATGTCTCCTGAGCCCCGATACGTCCACGCGCAGTCGCCGAGCCCTGATCGGTCCACGCGCTGTCTCCTGAGCCCCGATAGGTACACGCGTCATCGCCTACACCCCGATCGCTCCACGCGTCGTCTCCTAAGCCCCGATCGGTCCACGCGCCGTCTCCGAGCCCCGATCGGTCCACGCACTGTCTCCTGATCCCCATGGGTCCACGCGGCGCCTCCGGGGCCCCGATCGATCCACGCGAGGCTCCTAAGCCCCGATCGGTCCACGCGCAACCGCCTGAGCCCCAGTCGGTCGACGCGCTGTCTCCGAGCCCCGATCGGTCCACGCGTCGTCTCCGAGCCCCGATCGGTCCACGCGCCGTCGCCGAGCCACGATCGGTCCACGCGCGGCCTCCTGAGCCCCGATCGGTCCACGCGCCGTCGCCGAGCCGCGATCGGTCCACGCGCGGTCTCCTGAGCCCCGGTCGGTTCACGCGCCGTCTCCTGAGCCCCGATCGGTCCACGCGTCGTTCCCTAAGCCCCGATCGATCCACGCGCAGTCTCCAGAGCCGCGATCGGTCCACGCATCCCCTCCTGAGCCCCGGACGGTCCACGCGCCGTCACCGAACCCCGATCGGTCGACTCGCCGTCTTCGAGCGCCGATCGGTTAACGCGCCGTCTCCGCGCCCCGATCAGTCCACGCGCTCTCTCCTGAGCCCCGACCGGTCCACGCGTCGTCTCCTAAGCCCCACTCGGTCCACACGCCGCCTACGGAGCCCCGATCGATCCACGCGTCGTCTTCTAAGCTTCAATCGGTCCACGCGCCGCCTACAGAGCCCCGATCGATCCACGCGAATCTCCTGAGCTCCGGTCGGTCGACGCGCCGTCTCCGGAGCCCCGATCGGTCTACGCGTCGTCTCCTAAGCCCCGATTCGTCCACCCGGCGTATCCGGGCGCCGATGATTTCACGCGTCGTCTCCTGAGACCCGATCGGTCCACGCGCCGTCGCCGAACCCCAATTGGTCCACGCGCAACCGCCTGAGCCCCAGTCGGTCCACGCACTGTGTCCGAGCCCCGATCGGTCCACGCGCCGTCTTGGAGCGCCGATCGGTCCACGCAACGTCTCCTAAGCCCCAATCGGTTAACGCGCCGTCTCCTGAGCCCCGATCGTTCTACGCACCGTCTCCGAGCCCCGCTCCGTCCACGCGCAGTCGCCGAGCCCCGATCGGTTCACGCGCGGTCTCCTTAGCCCCAGTCGGTACACGCGCTGTCTCCGAGCCCCGATCGGTCCACGCGTCGTCTCCTAAGCCCCGATCGTTCGACGCGTCGTCTCCTAAGCCCCGATCGGTCGACGCGTTGTCTCCTGAGCCCCAGTTGGTCCACGGGCTGTCTCCGTGCCCCGATCGATCCACGCACCGCCTCCTGAGCACCGATCGGTCCACGCGTCGCCTCCTGAGCCCCGGTCGGTCCACGCGCCGTGTCCTGAGCCCCGATCGGTCCACGCGTCGTCTCCTAAGCCCCGATCGGTCCACGCGTCGTCTCCTAAGCCCCGATCCGTCGACGCGTCGTCTCCTGAGCCACGATCAATTGACGCGTCTTCTCCTGAGCCCGATCGCGCCTCGCGCCGTCTCCTGAGCCCCGATCGGTCCACGCGTCGTGTCCGAGCTCCGATCGGTCCATACGCCGTATTCTTAGCCCGGATGCCTCCACGCGCTGTCTCCGAGCCACGATCGGTCCACGCGCCGTTTCCGGAGCCCCGATCGGTCCACGCGTCGTCTCCTAAGCCCCGATTCGTCCACGCGACGTCTCCGGGCGCCGATGATTTCACGCGCCGTCTCCTGAGACCCGATCGTTCCACGCGCCGTCTCCGAGCCCCGATCGATCCACGCGCCGCCTCCTGAGCCCCGATCGGTCCACGCGCCGTCGCCGAACCCCAATTGGTCCACGCGCAACCGCCTGAGCCCCAGTCGGTCCACGCACTGTGTCCGAGCCCCGATCGGTCCACGCGCCGTCTTCGAGCGCCGATCGGTCCACGCAACGTCTCCTAAGCCCCAATCGTTTAACGCGCCGTCTCCTGAGCCCCGATCGTTCTACGCACCGTCTCCGAGCCCCGATCCGTCCACGCGCAGTCGCCGAGCCCCGATCGGTTCACGCGCGGTCTCCTGAGCCCCAGTCGGTACACGCGCTGTATCCGAGCCCCGATCGGTCCACGCGTCGTCTACTAAGCCCCGATCGTTCGACGCGTCGTCTCCTAACCCCGATCGGTCCACGCGCCGTCTCCTAAGCCGCGATCCGTCCACGGGCCGTCTCCGAGCTGCTATCGGTAAACGCGCCGTCACCAAGCCCTGATCTGTACACGCGTCGTCTCCGAGCCCCGATCGGTCCACGCGCCGTCGCCGAGCCTCGGTCGGTCCACGCGCAGCCTCCTGAGCCCCGATCGGTTCACGCGCCGGCTCCGAGCCCGATCGGTCCACGCATCGTCTCCTAAGCCCCGATCGGTTAACGTGCCGTCTCCGAGCCCCGATCGGTCCACGCGCCGTCTCCTGAGCCCCGGTCGGTTCACGCGCCGTCTCCGAGCCCCGATCGGTCCACGCGCCGTCGCCGAGCCATGATCGCTCCACGCGCGGCCTCCTGAGCCCCGGTCGCGTCACGCGCCGTATCCACGCCCCAATCGATCCACGCGCCGTCTCCTGAGCCCCGATCGGTCCACGCGTCGTCTCCTAAGCCCCAATCGGTCCACGCGCCGTCTCCAAGCCCCGATCCGTCGCCGCGTCGTGTCCTGAGCCCCGATCAATTGACGCGTCTTCTCCTGAGCCCCGATCGCCCCTCGCGCCGTCTCCTGAACCCCGATCATTCCACGCGCCTTCTCCTAAACCACGATCGGTCCACGCGCCGTCTCCGAGCCCCAGTCGGTCCACGCGCTGTCTCCGAGCACCGATCGGTCTACGCGTCGTCTCCGAGCCCCGATCGGTCCACGCGCCGTCTCCGAGCCCCGAACGGTTCACGCACCGTCTCCTGGTCCCAATCGGTCCACGCGGCGCCTCTCGAGCCCCGATCGATCCACGCGTGTCTCCTGAGCCCCAGTCGGTCCGCGCGCCGTCTCCTGAGCCCCGATTGTTCGACGCGTCGTCTCCTGAGCCCCGATCGATCCACGCGTCGTCTCCTGAGCCCCGATCGTACCACACGCCGTTTCCTGAGCCCCGATCGCTCCACGCCCCGTCTCCCAGCCCCGATCGGTCCACGCGCCGTCTCCTGAGCCCGGATCGGTCCACGCGCCGTCGCCGAACCCCAATTGGTCCACGCGCCATCGCCTGTGCCCCAGTCGGTCCACGCGCCGTCTCCGAGCGCCCATCGGTTCACGCGCCGTCTCCTAAGCCCCGATCGGTCCAAGCGCCTTCTGCTAAGCCCCGATCGGTCCAAGCGCCTTCTGCTAAGCCCCGATCGGTCCACGCGCCGTCTCCGAGCGCCGATCGGTCCACGCATCGTCACCTAAGATCCGATCGGTTAACGCACCGTCTCCCCGCCCCGATCGGTCCACGCGCCGTCTCCTGAGCCCCGATACATCCACGCGCAGTCGCCGAGCCCCGATCAGTCCACGCGCGGCCTCCTGAGCCCCGGTCGGTTCACGCGCCGTCTCCCCGCCGCGATCGGACCACGCGCCGTCTCCTGAGCCCTGATCCGTCCACGCGCGGCGTCGAGCCGCGATCGGTCCACGCGGCGCCTCCGGAGCCCCGATCGATCTACGCGAGTCTCCTGAGCCCCAGTCGGTCCGCGCGCCGTCTCCGGAGCCCCGATCGGTCCACGCGCCGTCTCCTAAGCCCCGTTCGGTCCAAGCGTCTTCTCCTAAACCCCGGTCGGTCCACGCGCCGTCTCCGACCCCCGATCGGCTCACGCAACGTCTCCTAAGCCCCGATCGGCTAACGCGTCGACTCCAAGCCCCGATCGTTCCACGCGCCGTCCCCGATCCCCGATCGATCCACGCGCCGTCTCCGAGCGCCGATCCGTTCACGAGCGGTCACCCGAGCCCCGATCGTTCCACACGCCCTTTCCGAGTCCCGATCGGTCCACGCTCCGTCTCCTGAGCCCAGATCGTTCCACGCGTCGTCTCCTGATCCCCGATCCGTAAACGCGTCGTCTCCGAGCCTCGATCGGTCCGCACGCCGTGTCCGATCCCCGATCGGTCCGCGTACCGCATTCTGAGCCGCGGTCCGTCCACGCGCCGTCTCCGAGCATCGATCGGTCCTCGCGCCGTCTCAGAGCGCCGATCATTTCACGCCCCGTCTCCTGAGCTCCGATCGTTCCACGCGCCGTCTCCGAGCCCCGATCGGTCCACGCGCCGTCTCCTGAGCCCCAATCGGTCCACACGCTGTCTCGTGAGCCCCGATAGGTACACGCGTCGTGTCCTACGCCCCGATCGGTCCACGCGTCGTCTCCTAAGCCCCGATCGGTCCACGCGCCGTCTCCTGAGCCCCGGCCGGTTCGTGCGCCGTCTCCGAGCCCCGTTCGATCTACGCGTCGTCTTGTAAGCCCAGATGCCTTCTCGCGCCGTCTCCGGGCCACGATCGGTCCAGGCGCCGCTTCCTGAGCCACGATCGGTCCACGCGTTGTCTCCTAGGCCCCGATCGGTGCACGCGTCGTCTCCGAGCCCCGATCGGTCCACGCGCCGTCGCCGAGCCATGATCGGCTCACGCGAGGCTCCTGAGCCCCGGTCGGTCCGCGAGACGTCTCCTGAGCCCCGATCGGTCGACGCGTCGTTTCCTGAACCCCGATCAGTCCACGCGCCGTCTCCTAAGCCCGGATCGTTCCACGCGCCGTCCTCGAGCCCCGATCGGTCCACGCGCCGTCTCCTGAGCCCGGATCGGTCCACGCGCAGCCTCCTGAGCCCCGATCGGTCCACGCGCCGTCGCCGAGCCGCGATCGTTCTACGCGCCGCTCCGAGCCCCGATCGGTCCACGCGCCGTCGCCGAGCTATGATCGGTCCATGCGCGGCCTCCTGAGCCCCGATCGGTCCACGCGCCGTCGCCGAGCCGCGATCGGTCCACCCGCGGCCTCCTGAGGCCCGATTGGTTCACGCGCCGTATCCGAGCCCCAATCGGTCCACGCGCCGTCTCCTGAACCCCGATCGGTCCACGCGCGGCCTCCTGAGCCCCGATCGGTCCACGCGCCGTCGCCGAGCCGCGATCGGTCCACGCGCGGGCTCCTAAGCTCCGATCGGTCCACGCGCCGTCGCCGAGCCGCGATCGGTCCACGCGTGGCCTCCTAAGCTCCGATCGGTCCACGCGCCGTCGCCGAACCCCAATTGGTCCACACGAAACCGCCTGAGCCCCAGTCGGTCCACGCGCTGTCTCCGAGCCCCGATCGGTCCACGCGTCGTCTCCGAGCCCCGATCGGTCCACGCGCCGTCTTCGAGCCCCGATCGGTCTACGCATGGTCTCCTAAGCCCCAATCGGTTAACGCGCCGTCTCCGAGCCCCGATCGGTCCACGCGCCGTCGCCGAACCCCAATTGGTCCACGCGCAACCGCCTGAGCCCCAGTCGGTCTACGCGCTGTCACCGAGCCCCGATCGGTCCACGTGTGGTCTCCGAGCCCCTATCGGTCCGCGCGCCGGCTCCGGAGCCCCGATCGGTCCACGCGCCGTCTCCGACCCCCGATCGGCTCACGCATCGTCTCCTAAGCCCCGATCGGCTAACGCGTCGACTCCGAGCCCCGATCGTTCCACGCGCCGTCCCCGATCCCCGATCGATCCACGCGCCGTCTCCGAGCGCCGATCCGTTCACGCGCCGTCACCCGAGCCCCGATCGTTCCACACGCCGTCTCCGAGTCCCGATCGGTCCACGCTCCGTCTCCTGAGCCCGGATCGTTCCACGCGTCGTCTCCTGATCCCCGATCCGAAAACGCGCCGTCTCCGAGCCTCGATCGGTCCGCACGCCGTATCCGATCCCCGATCGATCCACGCGATTTTCTTGAGCTCCGGTCGGTCGACGCGCCGTCTCCTGAGCCCCGACCGGTCCACGCGTCGTCTCCTAAGCCCCGATTCGTCGACGCGTCGTCTCCCGAGCCCCGATCAATTGACGCGTCTTCTCCTGAGCCCCGATCGCTTCTCGTGCCGCCTCCTGAGCCCCACTCCGTCGAGGCGTCGTCTCCGGAGCCCCGATCAATTGACGTGTCTTCTCCTGAGCCCCGATCGCTCCTCGCGCCGTCTCCTGAACCCCGCTCGGTCAATGCGTCGTCTTCTTAGCACGGATGCCTCTACGCGCCGTCTCCGAGCCACGATGGGTCCAGGCGCCGCTTCCTTCGCCCCGATCGGTCCACGCGCCGTCTCCTAAGCCCCAATCGGTCCACGCGGCGTCTCCGAGCGCCGATCATTTAACGCGCCGTCTCCTGAGACCCGATCGTTCCACGCGCCGTCTCCGAGCCCCGATCGGTCCGCGTGCCGCATTCTAAGCCACGGTCCATCCACGCGCCGTCTCCGAGTCCCGCTCCATCCACGCGTCGTCTCCTAAGCCCCGAACGGTCCACGCGCCGTCTCCTAAGCCCCGATTGATCCACGCGCCGTCTCCCAGCCCCGATCGATCCACGCGCCGTCTCATGAGTCCCAATCGGTCCACGCGTCGGCTCCTAGGCCCCGATCCATCGACGCGTCGTCTCCTGAGCCCCGATCGATCCACGCGCCGCCTCCTGAGCCCCGATCGCTCCACGCACCGTTTCCTGATCCCCGATCGGTCCACACGCCGTCACCGAGCCCCGATCGGTCCGCGTGCCGCATTCTAAGCCACGGTCCATCCACGCGATGTCTCCGAGCCCCCATCGGTGCACGCGCCGTCTCCTAAGCCCCGATCGGTCCACGCGCCGTCTCCGAGCGCCGATCGGTTCACGCGCCGTCTCCTGAGCCCCGATCGCTCCACGCGACTTCTCCGAGCCCCGATCGGTCCACGCGCCGTCTCCTGAGCCCGGATCGGTCCACGCGCCGTTGCCGAACCCCAATTGGTCCACGCTCAACCGCCTGAGCCCCGGTTGGTCCACGCGCCGTCTCCTAGGCCCCGATCGGTCCACGCGCCGTGTCCGAGAGCCGATCGGTTCACGCGCCGTCTCCTGAGCCCCGATCGGTCCACGCGCCGTCTCCGGGCCCCGATCGGTCCACGCACCATCTCCTGCTCTCCAATCGGTCCACGCGCCGCCTCCGGAGTCCCGATCGATTCACGCTAGGCTCCTGAGCCCCGGCCGGTCCGCGCGCCGCCTCCTGAGCCCCGAAGGGTCGACGCGTCGTCTCCTGAGCCCCGATCGGTTCACGCGCCGGCTCCGAGCCCGATCGGTCCACGCATCGTCTCCTAAGCCCCGATCGGTTAACGTGCCGTCTCCGAGCCCCGATCGGTCCACGCGCCGTCTCCTGAGCCCCGGTCGGTTCACGCGCCGTCTCCGAGCCCCGATCGGTCCACGCGCCGTCGCCGAGCCATGATCGCTCCACGCGCGGCCTCCTGAGCCCCGGTCGCGTCACGCGCCGTATCCACGCCCCAATCGATCCACGCGCCGTCTCCTGAGCCCCGATCGGTCCACGCGTCGTCTCCTAAGCCCCAATCGGTCCACGCGCCGTCTCCAAGCCCCGATCCGTCGCCGCGTCGTGTCCTGAGCCCCGATCAATTGACGCGTCTTCTCCTGAGCCCCGATCGCCCCTCGCGCCGTCTCCTGAACCCCGATCATTCCACGCGCCTTCTCCTAAACCACGATCGGTCCACGCGCCGTCTCCGAGCCCCAGTCGGTCCACGCGCTGTCTCCGAGCACCGATCGGTCTACGCGTCGTCTCCGAGCCCCGATCGGTCCACGCGCCGTCTCCGAGCCCCGAACGGTTCACGCACCGTCTCCTGGTCCCAATCGGTCCACGCGGCGCCTCTCGAGCCCCGATCGATCCACGCGTGTCTCCTGAGCCCCAGTCGGTCCGCGCGCCGTCTCCTGAGCCCCGATTGTTCGACGCGTCGTCTCCTGAGCCCCGATCGATCCACGCGTCGTCTCCTGAGCCCCGATCGTACCACACGCCGTTTCCTGAGCCCCGATCGCTCCACGCCCCGTCTCCCAGCCCCGATCGGTCCACGCGCCGTCTCCTGAGCCCGGATCGGTCCACGCGCCGTCGCCGAACCCCAATTGGTCCACGCGCCATCGCCTGTGCCCCAGTCGGTCCACGCGCCGTCTCCGAGCGCCCATCGGTTCACGCGCCGTCTCCTAAGCCCCGATCGGTCCAAGCGCCTTCTGCTAAGCCCCGATCGGTCTAAGCGCCTTCTGCTAAGCCCCGATCGGTCCACGCGCCGTCTCCGAGCGCCGATCGGTCCACGCATCGTCACCTAAGATCCGATCGGTTAACGCACCGTCTCCCCGCCCCGATCGGTCCACGCGCCGTCTCCTGAGCCCCGATACATCCACGCGCAGTCGCCGAGCCCCGATCAGTCCACGCGCGGCCTCCTGAGCCCCGGTCGGTTCACGCGCCGTCTCCCCGCCGCGATCGGACCACGCGCCGTCTCCTGAGCCCTGATCCGTCCACGCGCGGCGTCGAGCCGCGATCGGTCCACGCGGCGCCTCCGGAGCCCCGATCGATCTACGCGAGTCTCCTGAGCCCCAGTCGGTCCGCGCGCCGTCTCCGGAGCCCCGATCGGTCCACGCGCCGTCTCCTAAGCCCCGTTCGGTCCAAGCGTCTTCTCCTAAACCCCGGTCGGTCCACGCGCCGTCTCCGACCCCCGATCGGCTCACGCAACGTCTCCTAAGCCCCGATCGGCTAACGCGTCGACTCCAAGCCCCGATCGTTCCACGCGCCGTCCCCGATCCCCGATCGATCCACGCGCCGTCTCCGAGCGCCGATCCGTTCACGAGCGGTCACCCGAGCCCCGATCGTTCCACACGCCCTTTCCGAGTCCCGATCGGTCCACGCTCCGTCTCCTGAGCCCAGATCGTTCCACGCGTCGTCTCCTGATCCCCGATCCGTAAACGCGTCTTCTCCGAGCCTCGATCGGTCCGCACGCCGTGTCCGATCCCCGATCGGTCCGCGTACCGCATTCTGAGCCGCGGTCCGTCCACGCGCCGTCTCCGAGCATCGATCGGTCCTCGCGCCGTCTCAGAGCGCCGATCATTTCACGCCCCGTCTCCTGAGCTCCGATCGTTCCACGCGCCGTCTCCGAGCCCCGATCGGTCCACGCGCCGTCTCCTGAGCCCCAATCGGTCCACACGCTGTCTCGTGAGCCCCGATAGGTACACGCGTCGTGTCCTACGCCCCGATCGGTCCACGCGTCGTCTCCTAAGCCCCGATCGGTCCACGCGCCGTCTCCTGAGCCCCGGCCGGTTCGTGCGCCGTCTCCGAGCCCCGTTCGATCTACGCGTCGTCTTGTAAGCCCAGATGCCTTCTCGCGCCGTCTCCGGGCCACGATCGGTCCAGGCGCCGCTTCCTGAGCCACGATCGGTCCACGCGTTGTCTCCTAGGCCCCGATCGGTGCACGCGTCGTCTCCGAGCCCCGATCGGTCCACGCGCCGTCGCCGAGCCATGATCGGCTCACGCGAGGCTCCTGAGCCCCGGTCGGTCCGCGAGACGTCTCCTGAGCCCCGATCGGTCGACGCGTCGTTTCCTGAACCCCGATCAGTCCACGCGCCGTCTCCTAAGCCCGGATCGTTCCACGCGCCGTCCTCGAGCCCCGATCGGTCCACGCGCCGTCTCCTGAGCCCGGATCGGTCCACGCGCAGCCTCCTGAGCCCCGATCGGTCCACGCGCCGTCGCCGAGCCGCGATCGTTCTACGCGCCGCTCCGAGCCCCGATCGGTCCACGCGCCGTCGCCGAGCTATGATCGGTCCATGCGCGGCCTCCTGAGCCCCGATCGGTCCACGCGCCGTCGCCGAGCCGCGATCGGTCCACCCGCGGCCTCCTGAGGCCCGATTGGTTCACGCGCCGTATCCGAGCCCCAATCGGTCCACGCGCCGTCTCCTGAGCCCCGATCGGTCCACGCGCGGCCTCCTGAGCCCCGATCGGTCCACGCGCCGTCGCCGAGCCGCGATCGGTCCACGCGCGGCCTCCTAAGCTCCGATCGGTCCACGCGCCGTCGCCGAGCCGCGATCGGTCCACGCGTGGCCTCCTAAGCTCCGATCGGTCCACGCGCCGTCGCCGAACCCCAATTGGTCCACACGAAACCGCCTGAGCCCCAGTCGGTCCACGCGCTGTCTCCGAGCCCCGATCGGTCCACGCGTCGTCTCCGAGCCCCGATCGGTCCACGCGCCGTCTTCGAGCCCCGATCGGTCTACGCATGGTCTCCTAAGCCCCAATCGGTTAACGCGCCGTCTCCGAGCCCCGATCGGTCCACGCGCCGTCGCCGAACCCCAATTGGTCCACGCGCAACCGCCTGAGCCCCAGTCGGTCCACGCGCTGTCACCGAGCCCCGATCGGTCCACGTGTGGTCTCCGAGCCCCTATCGGTCCGCGCGCCGGCTCCGGAGCCCCGATCGGTCCACGCGCCGTCTCCGACCCCCGATCGGCTCACGCATCGTCTCCTAAGCCCCGATCGGCTAACGCGTCGACTCCGAGCCCCGATCGTTCCACGCGCCGTCCCCGATCCCCGATCGATCCACGCGCCGTCTCCGAGCGCCGATCCGTTCACGCGCCGTCACCCGAGCCCCGATCGTTCCACACGCCGTCTCCGAGTCCCGATCGGTCCACGCTCCGTCTCCTGAGCCCGGATCGTTCCACGCGTCGTCTCCTGATCCCCGATCCGAAAACGCGCCGTCTCCGAGCCTCGATCGGTCCGCACGCCGTATCCGATCCCCGATCGATCCACGCGATTTTCTTGAGCTCCGGTCGGTCGACGCGCCGTCTCCTGAGCCCCGACCGGTCCACGCGTCGTCTCCTAAGCCCCGATTCGTCGACGCGTCGTCTCCCGAGCCCCGATCAATTGACGCGTCTTCTCCTGAGCCCCGATCGCTTCTCGTGCCGCCTCCTGAGCCCCACTCCGTCGAGGCGTCGTCTCCGGAGCCCCGATCAATTGACGTGTCTTCTCCTGAGCCCCGATCGCTCCTCGCGCCGTCTCCTGAACCCCGCTCGGTCAATGCGTCGTCTTCTTAGCACGGATGCCTCTACGCGCCGTCTCCGAGCCACGATGGGTCCAGGCGCCGCTTCCTTCGCCCCGATCGGTCCACGCGCCGTCTCCTAAGCCCCAATCGGTCCACGCGGCGTCTCCGAGCGCCGATCATTTAACGCGCCGTCTCCTGAGACCCGATCGTTCCACGCGCCGTCTCCGAGCCCCGATCGGTCCGCGTGCCGCATTCTAAGCCACGGTCCATCCACGCGCCGTCTCCGAGTCCCGCTCCATCCACGCGTCGTCTCCTAAGCCCCGAACGGTCCACGCGCCGTCTCCTAAGCCCCGATTGATCCACGCGCCGTCTCCCAGCCCCGATCGATCCACGCGCCGTCTCATGAGTCCCAATCGGTCCACGCGTCGGCTCCTAGGCCCCGATCCATCGACGCGTCGTCTCCTGAGCCCCGATCGATCCACGCGCCGCCTCCTGAGCCCCGATCGCTCCACGCACCGTTTCCTGATCCCCGATCGGTCCACACGCCGTCACCGAGCCCCGATCGGTCCGCGTGCCGCATTCTAAGCCACGGTCCATCCACGCGATGTCTCCGAGCCCCCATCGGTGCACGCGCCGTCTCCTAAGCCCCGATCGGTCCACGCGCCGTCTCCGAGCGCCGATCGGTTCACGCGCCGTCTCCTGAGCCCCGATCGCTCCACGCGACTTCTCCGAGCCCCGATCGGTCCACGCGCCGTCTCCTGAGCCCGGATCGGTCCACGCGCCGTTGCCGAACCCCAATTGGTCCACGCTCAACCGCCTGAGCCCCGGTTGGTCCACGCGCCGTCTCCTAGGCCCCGATCGGTCCACGCGCCGTGTCCGAGAGCCGATCGGTTCACGCGCCGTCTCCTGAGCCCCGATCGGTCCACGCGCCGTCTCCGGGCCCCGATCGGTCCACGCACCATCTCCTGCTCTCCAATCGGTCCACGCGCCGCCTCCGGAGTCCCGATCGATTCACGCTAGGCTCCTGAGCCCCGGCCGGTCCGCGCGCCGCCTCCTGAGCCCCGAAGGGTCGACGCGTCGTCTCCTGAGCCCCGATGCGTCCACGCGCAGTCGCCGAGCCCCGATCGGTCCACGCGGGCTCTCCTGAGCCCCGATCGGTCCACGCGCCGTCTCCTAAGCCCGGATCGATCCACGCGCCGTCTCCGAGCGCCGCTCGGTTCACGCGCCGTCTCCTGTGCTCCGATCGTTCCACGCGCCGTCTCCGAGCCCCGATCGGTCCACGCGCCGTCTCCTGAGCCCCGATCGTTCCACTAGCCGCCTCCTAAGCCCCGATCTGTCCACGGGCCGTCTCCTAAGCCCCGATCGGTCCACGCGCCGTCTCCTGAGCCCCTATCGCTCCACGCGTCGTCTCCGAGCCCCGATCGGTCCATGCGCCGTCGCCGAGCCATGATCGCTCCACGCGCGGCCTCCTGAGCCCCGGTCGCGTCACGCGCCGTATCCACGCCCCAATCGATTCACGCGCCGTCTCCTGAGTCCCGATCGGTCCACGCGCCGTCTCCTGAGCCCCGATCGGTCCACGCGTCGTCTCCTAAGCCCCGATCGGTCCACGCGCCGTCTCCGAGCCACGATCGGTCCACGCGCCATCTCCTGAGCCCCGATCATTCAACGCGCCTTCTCCTAAGCCACGATCGGTCCACGCGCCGTCTCCGAGCCCCAGTCGGTCCACGCTCTGACTCCGAGCACCGATCGGTCTACGCGTCGTCTCCTAGCCCCGATCGGTCCACGCGCCGTCGCCGAGCCATGATCAGTCCACGCGCGGCCTCCTGAGCCCCGATCGGTCCACGCGCCGTCGCCGAGACGCGATCGGTCCACGCGCGGCCTCCTGAGCCCCGGTCGGTTCACGCGCCGTATCCGAGCCCCAATCGGTCCGCGCGCCGTCTCCTGAGCCCCGATTGTTCGACGCGTCGTCTCCTGAGCCCCGATCGATCCACGCGCCGTCTCCTGAGCCCCGATTGTTCGACGCGTCGTCTCGTGAGCCCCGATCGATCCACGCGTCGTCTCCTGAGCCCCGATCGCGCCACACGCCGTTTCCTGAGCCCCGATCGGTCCACGCGTCGTCTTCAAAGCCCCGATGCCTCCACGCGCCGTCTCCGAGCTACGATCGGTCCGTGCGCCGCTTCCACAACCCCGATCGGTCCACGCGTCAACTCCTGATCTCCGATCGGTCCACGCGCCGTCTCCTAAGCCCCGATCGGTCCACGCGCCGTCTCCGAGCCCCGATCGGTCCAGGCGTGGCTTCCTGAGCCGCGGTCGGTCCAGGCGCCATTTCCTGAGCCCCGATCGGTCCACGCGTTTTGTCCTAAGCCCCGATCGGTCCACGCGTCGTCTCCTCAGCCCCGATCGGTCGACGCGTCGTCTCCTGAGCCCCGATCGATCCACGCATAGTCTTCTAAGCCCCGATCGCTCCACGCGCCGATTTCTGAGCCCCGATCAATTGACGCGTCTTCTCCTGAGCCCCGATCGCTCCTCGCGCCGTCTCCTGAGCCCGGATCGGTCCACGCGCCGTTGCCGAACCCCAATTGGTCCACGCTCAACCGCCTGAGCCCCGGTTGGTCCACGCGCTGTCTCCGAGCCCCGATCGGTCCACGCGTCGTATCCAAACCCCGATCGGTCCACGCGCCGTCGCCGAGCCATGATCGGTCCACGCGCCGTCTCCTAGGCCCCGATCGGTCCACGCGCCGTGTCCGAGAGCCGATCGGTTCACGCGCCGTCTCCTGAGCCCCGATCGGTCCACGCGCCGTCTCCTGAGCCCCTATCGCTCCACGCGTCGTCTCCGAGCCCCGATCGGTCCATGCGCCGTCGCCGAGCCATGATCGCTCCACGCGCGGCCTCCTGAGCCCCGGTCGCGTCACGCGCCGTATCCACGCCCCAATCGATTCACGCGCCGTCTCCTGAGTCCCGATCGGTCCACGCGCCGTCTCCTGAGCCCCGATCGGTCCACGCGTCGTCTCCTAAGCCCCGATCGGTCCACGCGCCGTCTCCGAGCCACGATCGGTCCACGCGCCATCTCCTGAGCCCCGATCATTCAACGCGCCTTCTCCTAAGCCACGATCGGTCCACGCGCCGTCTCCGAGCCCCAGTCGGTCCACGCTCTGACTCCGAGCACCGATCGGTCTACGCGTCGTCTCCTAGCCCCGATCGGTCCACGCGCCGTCGCCGAGCCATGATCAGTCCACGCGCCGTCTCCTGAGCCCCGATTGTTCGACGCGTCGTCTCCTGAGCCCCGATCGATCCACGCGTCGTCTCCTGAGCCCCGATCGCGCCACACGCCGTTTCCTGAGCCCCGATCGGTCCACGCGTCGTCTTCAAAGCCCCGATGCCTCCACGCGCCGTCTCCGAGCTACGATCGGTCCGTGCGCCGCTTCCACAACCCCGATCGGTCCACGCGTCAACTCCTGATCTCCGATCGGTCCACGCGCCGTCTCCGAAGCCCCGATCGGTCCACGCGCCGTCTCCGAGCCCCGATCGGTCCAGGCGTGGCTTCCTGAGCCGCGGTCGGTCCAGGCGCCATTTCCTGAGCCCCGATCGGTCCACGCGTTTTGTCCTAAGCCCCGATCGGTCCACGCGTCGTCTCCTCAGCCCCGATCGGTCGACGCGTCGTCTCCTGAGCCCCGATCGATCCACGCATAGTCTCCTAAGCCCCGATCGCTCCACGCGCCGATTTCTGAGCCCCGATCAATTGACGCGTCTTCTCCTGAGCCCCGATCGCTCCTCGCGCCGTCTCCTGAGCCCCACTCGGTCCCTGCGTCGTCTTCTTAGCCCCGATGCCTCCACGCGCCGTCTCCGAGCCACGATCGGTCTAGGCGTCGCTTCCTGAGCCCCGATCGGTCATCGCGCCGTCTCCTAAGCCCCAATCGGTCCACGCGCCGCCTCGTAAGCCCCGATCGATCCACGCGTCGTCTCCGAACGCCGATCGGTTCACGCGCCGTCTCCTTTGCTCCGATCGTTCCACGCGCCGTCTCCGAGGCCCGATCGGTCCACGCATCGTCTCCTACGCCCCGGTCGGTTAACGCGCCGTCTCCGAGCCCCGATTGGTCCACACGCCGTCTCCGAGTCCCGATCGGCCCGCATGCCGCATTCTAAGCCACGGTCAGTCCTCGCGCCGTCTCCGAGCACCGATCGGTCCACGCGTCGTACCCTAATACCCGATCGGTCCACGCGTCGTCTCCTAAGCCCCGATCCGTCGACGCGTCGCCTCCTGAGCCCCGATCGATCCACGTGCCGTTTCCTGATCCCCGATCGGTCCACACCCCTTCTCCGAGCCCCGATCGGTCCACTTGCCGCATTCTAAGCCACGGTCCATCCACTCGCCATCTCCGAGCCCCGCTCGATCCACGCGTCGTCTCCTAAGCCTCGATCGGTCCACGCGCCGTCTCCGAGCGCCGATCGGGTCACGCGCCGTCTTCTGAGCCCCGATCGTTCCACGCGCCGCTTCCTAAACACCGATCGGTCCAGGCTTCGTCTCCTAAGCACCGACCGGTCGACGCGTCGTCTCCTGAGCCCCGGTCGGTTCACGCGCCGTTTCCGAGCCCGATCGGTCCACGCATCGTCTCCTAAGCCCCTATCGGCTAACGCGCCGTCTCCGAGCCCCGATCGGTCCACGCGCAACCGCCTGAGCCCCAGTCGGTCCACGCGCAGTCTCCGAGCCCCGTCGGTCCACGCGTCGGCTCCGAGCACCGATCGGTCCACGCGCCGTCGCCGAGCCGCGATCGGTCCACGCGCGGCCTCCTGAGCCCCGATTGGTCCACGCGCCGTCACCGAGCCGCGACCGGTCCACGCGCGACCTCCTGAGCCCCGGTTGGTTCACGCGCCGTATCCGAGCCCCCATCGGTCCACGCGTCGTCTCCGAGCCCCGATCCGTCCACGCGCCGTCGCCGAGCAGTGATCGGTCCACGCGAGACTCCTGAGTCCCGGTCGGTACGCGCGCCATCTCCTGAGCCCCGATCGGTCGACGAGTCGTTTCCTGAGCCCCGATCGATCCACGCGTCGTCCCCTGAGCCCCGATCGCTCCACGCGCCGATTTCTGAGCCCCGATCAATTGACGCGTCTTCTCCTGAGCCCCGATCGCTCCTCGCGCCGTCTCCTGAGCCCCGATCGGTCCAGACGCCGCTTCCTGAGCCCCGATCGGTCCACGCGCCGTCTCCTAAGCCCCAATCGGTCCACGCGCCGTCTCCTAAGCCCCGATCGGTCCAAGCGGCGTCTCCGAGCCCCCATCGGTCCACGCGGCGTTTTCTGAGCACCGTTCGGTCCACGCGTCGTCTTCAAAGCCCCGGTGCCTCCACGCGCAGTCTCCGAGCCACGATCGGTCCGTGCGCCGCTTCCAGAGCCCCGAACGGTGCACGCGTCTTCTCCTGATCTCCGATCGGTCAACGCGCCGTCTCATATGCCCCGATCGGTCCACGCGCCGTCTCATAAGCCCCGATCGGTCCACTCGCCGTCTCCGAGCGCCGATCGGTTCACGCGCCGTTTCCTGAGCCCCGATCGTTCCACGCACCGTTTCCGAGCCCCGATCGGTCCACGCGCCGTCTCCTGAGCCCGGATCGGTCCACCCGTCGTCCGCGAATCCCCGATCCGTACACGCGTCGTCTCCGAGCCTCGATCGGTCCACGCGTCGTCTCCTAAGCCCCGACCGGTCCACGAGCCGTCTCCTGAGCCCCGATCGTTCCACGCGCCGTCTCCCAGCTGCTATCGGTAAACACGCCGTCACCAAGCCCTGATCCGTACACGCGTCGTCTCCGAGCCCCGATCGGTCCACGCGCCGTCGCCGAGCCCGATCGGTGCACGCATCGTCTCCTAAGCCCCGATCGGTTAACGTGCCGTCTCCGAGCCCCGATCGGTCCACGCGCCGTCTCCTGAGCCCCGGTCGGTTCACGCGCCGTCTCCGAGCCCCGATCGGTCCACGCATCGTCTCCTAAGCCCCGCTCTGTTAACGCATCGTCTCCTGAGCACCGATCGGTCAACGCGCCGTTTCCTGAGCCCTGATCGGTCCATGCGTCGTCTTTTAAGCCCCGATACCTCCACGCCACGTCTCCGAGTCACGATCGGTCCAGGCGACGCTTCCTGAGCCCCGATCGGCCCACGCGTCTTCTCCTAAGCCGCGATCGGTCCACGCGCCGTCTCCTAAGCCCCGATTGATCCACGCGCCGTCTCCGAGCGCCGATCGGTTCACGCGCCATCTCCTGTGCTCCGATCTTTCCACGCGCCGTCTCCGAGCCCTGATCGGTCCACGCGCCGTCTCCTGAGCCCCAATCGGTCCACGCGTCGGCTCCTAAGCCTCGATCGGTCCACGCGCGTCCTCCTTAGCCCCGGTCGGTCCACGCGCCATCTCCGAGCCCCGATCGGTCCACGCATCGTCTCCTAATCCCCGATCGGTTAACGCGCCGTCTCCGCGCCCCGATTGGTCCACGCGCCGTCTCCTGAGCCCCGATACATCCACGCGCAGTCGCCGAGCCCCACTCGATCCGCGCGTCGTCTCCTAAGCTTCGATCGGTCCACGCGCCGTCTCCTAAGCCCCGATCGGTCCACGCGCCGTCTCCGAGCGCCAATCGGTTCACGCGCCGTCTCCTGAGCCCCGCTCGCTCCACGCGCCGTCTCCGAGCCCCGATCGGTCCAGGCGCCGTCTCCTGAGCCCGGATCGGTCCACGCGCCGTCGCCGAACCCCAATAGGTCCACGCGCAACCGCCTGAGCCCCGGTTGGTCCACGCGTTGTCTCCGAGCCCCGATCGGTCCACGCGTCGTATCCAAACCCCGATCGGTTCACGCGCCGTCTCCTGAGCCCCGATCATTCCACGCGATGTCTCCGAGCCCCGATCGGTCCACGCGCCGTCTCCTAAGCCCCGATCGGTCCACGCGCCGTCTCCGAGCGCCAATCGGTTCCCGCGCCGTCTCCTGAGCCCCGATCGCCCCACGCGCCGTCTCCGAGCCCCCATCGGTCCACGCGTCGCCTCCGAGCCCCGATCGCTCCACGCACCGATTTCTGAGCCCCGATCAATTGACGCGTCTTCTCCTGAGCCCCGATCGCTCCTCGCGCCGTCTCCTGTGGCCCGCTCGGTCCATGCGTTGTCTTCTTAGCCCCGATGCCTCCACGCGCCGTCTCCAAGCGCCGATCGGTTCACGCGCCGTCTACTGAGCCCCGATCGTTCCACGCGCCATCTCCGAGCCCCGATTGGTCCACGCGCCGTCTCCTAAGCCCCGATCGGTTCACGCACCTTCTCCTAAGCCCCGATCGGTTCACGCATCGTCTCCTGAGCCCCGATCGTTCCACGCGACGTTTCCGAGCTCCGATCGGTCCACGCGGCGCCTCCGGAGCCCCGATCGATCCACGCACCGCCTCCTGAGCCCCGGACGGTCCAGGCGACGTCTCCGAACCCCGATCGGTCGACGCGCCGTCTCCGAGCCCCGATCATTCCACGCGCCGTCTCCGAGCCCCGATCGGTCCACGCGCCGTCGCCGAGTCATGATCGGTCCACGCGCGGCCTCCTGAGCCCCGGTTGCGTCATGCGCCGTATCCAACCCCCAATCGATCCACGCGCCGTCTCCTGAGCCCCGATCAGTTCACGCGCCGGCTCCGAGCCCGATCGGTCCACGCATCATCTCCTAACCCCCGATCGGTTAATGTGCCGTCTCCGAGCCCCGATCGGTCCACGCGCCGTCTCCTGAGCCCCGGTCGGTTCACGCGCCTTCTTCGAGCCCCGGTCGATCCACGCGTCGTCTTGTAAACCCAGATGCCTCCTCGTATCGTCTCCTAAGCCCCGATCGGTTAACGCGCCGTCTCCGAGCCCCGATCGGTCCACGCCCCGTCGCCGAACCCCAATTGGTCCACGCGCAACCTCCTGAGCCCCAGTCGGTCCACGCGCGGCCTCCTGAGCCATGGTCGGTTCACGCGCCGTCTCCTGCGCCCCGATCGGTCCACGCCTCGTTCCCTAAGCTCCGATCCATCCACGCGCAGTCTCCTGAGCCCCGATTGGTGGACGTGCCGTCTCCCAGCCACGATTGGTCCACGCGCCGTCTCCTAAGCCCCAATCTGTCCACGACCCGTCTCTGGGCCCCGATCGGTGCACGCGCCGTCTCCTGAGCCCCGGTGGGTTCACGCGCCATCTCCGAGCCGCGATCGGTCCACGCATCGTCTCCTAAGCTCCGATCGGTTAACGTGCCGTCTGCGAGCCCCGATCGGTCCACGCGCCGTCTCCTGAGCCCCGATACGTCCACGCGCAGTCGCCGAGCCCCGATCGGTCCAGGCGCGGTCTCCTGAGCCCGGATCGTTCCACGCGTCGTCCCCGAATCCCCGATCCGTACACGCGTCGTCTCCGAGCCTCGATCGGTCCACGCGCCGTCGCCGAGCCCCGATCGATCCAGGCGTATCCTCCTGAGCCCCGGTCGGTCTGCGCGCCGTCTCCGAGCCCCGATCGGTTCACGCATCGTCTCCTAAGCCCCGATCGGTCCACGCGCCGTCTCCGAGCGCCGATCGGTTCACGCGCCGTCACCTGAGCCCCGATCGTTCCACGCGCCGTCTCCGAGCCTCGATCGGTCCACGCGCCGTCTCCTGAGCCCGGATCGTTCCACGCGTCGTCCCCGAATCCCCGATCCGTACACGCGTCGTCTCCGAGCCTCGATCGGTCCACGCGCCGTCGCCGAGCCCCGATCGGTCCAGGCGTATCCTCCTGAGCCCCGGTCGGTCTGCGCGCCGTCTCCTGAGCCCCGATCGGTCGACGCGTCGTTTCCTGAGCCCCAATCGGTCCACGCGCCGTCTCCTAAGCCCCAATCGGTCCACGCGCCGTCTCCTAAGCCCCGATCGGTCCAAGCGGCGTCTGCGAGCCCCCATCGGTCCACGCGGCGTTTTCTGAGCACCGTTCGGTCCACGCGTCGTCTTCAAAGCCCCGATGCCTCCACGCGCCGTCTCCGAGCCACGATCGGTCCGTGCGCCGCTTCCAGAGCCCCGAACGGTGCACGCGTCTTCTCCTGATCTCCGATCGGTCCACGCGCCGTCTCATATGCCCCGATCGGTCCACGCGCCGTCTCATAAGCCCCGATCGGTCCACTCGCCGTCTCCGAGCGCCGATCGGTTCACGCGCCGTCTCCTGAGCCCCGATCGTTCCACGCACCGTTTCCGAGCCCCGATCGGTCCACGCGCCGTCTCCTGAGCCCCGGTCGGTTCACGCGCCGTCTCCGAGCCCCGATCGGTCCACGCATCGTCTCCTAAGCCCACCTCTGTTAACGCGTCGTCTCCTGAGCACCGATCGGTCAACGCGCCGTTTCCTGAGCCCTGATCGGTCCATGCATCGTCTTTTAAGCCCCGATACCTCCACGCGCCGTCTCCGAGCCACGATCGGTCCAGGCGCGGTCTCCTGAGCCCCGGTCGGTCCTCGCATCGTCTCCTAAGCCCCGATCGGTTAACGCGCCGTCTCCGAGCCCCGATTGGTCCACACGCAGTCTCCGAGCCCCGATCGGTCCGCGTGCCGCATTCTAAGCCACGGTCCATCCACGCGCCGTCTCCGAGCCCCGCTCGATCCACGCGTCGTCTCCTAAGCCTCGATCGGTCCACGCGCCGTCTCCGAGCGCCGATCGGTTCACGCGCCGTCTTCTAAGCCCCGATCGTTCCACCCGCCGCCTCCTAAGCCCCGATCGGTCCAGGCTTCGTCTGCTAAGCCCCGACCGGTCCACGCGTCGTCTCCTGAGCCCCTGTCAGTTCCCGCGCCGTCTCCGAGCCCGATCGGTCCACGCATCGTCTCCTAAGCCCCTATTGGTTAACGCGCCGTCTCCGAGCCCCGATCGGTCCATGCGCGGTCTCCTGAACCCCGATCGCTCCACGCGCCGTCTCCGAGCCCCGATCGGTCCAGGCGCCGTCTCCTGAGCCCGGATCGGTCCACGCGCCGTCGCCGAACCCCAATTGATCCACGCGCAACCGCCTGAGCCGCGGTTGGTCCACGCGCTGTCTCCGAGCCCCGATCGGTCCACGCGTCGTGTCCAAACCCCGATTGGTTCACGCGCCGTCTCCTGAGCCCCGATCATTCCACGCGATGTCTCGGAGCCCCGATCGGTTCACGCACCGTCTCCTGAGCCCCGAGCGTTCCACGCGCCGTTTCCGAGCTCCGATCGGTCCACGCGGCGCCTCCGGAGCCCCGATCGATCCACGCGCAGTCTCCTGAGCCCCGATCGGTCCACGCATCGCCTCCTCAGCCCCGGACGGTCCAGGCGCCGTCTCCGAACCCCGATCGGTCGACACGCCGTCTCCGAGCCCCGATCATTCCACGCGCCGTCTCCGAGCCCCGATCGGTCCACGCACCGTCTCCGAGCACCGATTGGTCCACGCGCCGTCGCCCGAACCCCAATTGGTCCACGAGCAACCTCCTGAGCTCCAGTCGGTCCACGCGCAGTCGCCGAGCCCCGATCGATCCCCGCATCGTCTCCTAAGCCCCGATCGCTTGACGCGTCATTTACGAGCCCCGATCGGTCTACGCACAGTCTCCTGAGCCCCAATCAGTCGACGCGTCGTCTCCTAAGACCCGACCGGTTCACCCGCCGTCTCCTGTGCACCGATCGATTCACGTGCCGTCTCCTAAGCCCCGATCGGTCCACACGTCGTCTCCTAAGCCCCGATCGGTCCGCACGTCGTCTCCTAAGCCCCAATCGGGAGACGCGTCGTCTCCTAAGCCCCGATCAGTCGCCGCGTCGTCTCCTAAGCCCCGATCAGTCGCCGCGTCGTCTCCTGAGCCCCGATCAATTGACGCGACTTCTCCTGAGTCCCGATCGTTCCACGTGCCGTCTCCGAGCCCCGATCGCTCCACGCACCGTCTCCGAGCGCCGATTGGTGCACGAGCCGTCTCCTGAGCACCGATGGGTCCACGCGCAGTCGCCGAGCCCCGATCGGTCCACGCGCGACCTCCTGAGCCCCGGTTGGTTCACGCGCCGTCTCCGAGCCCCGAACGGTCCACGCGCCGTCGCCGAACCCCAATTGGTCCACGCGCAACCGCCTGAGCCCCAGTCGGTTCACGCGCTGTCGCCGAACCCCGATCGGTCCACGCGTCGTCTCCGAGCCCCGATCGGTCCACGCGCCGTCGCCGAGCCATGATCGGTCCACGCGCGGCCTCTTGAGCCCCGATCGGTTCACGCGTGGTCTCCGAGCCCCGATCGGTCCACGCGCCGTCGCCGAGCCATGATCGGTCCACGCGCGGCCTCCTGAGCCCCGATCGGTCCACGTGCCGTCTCCTGACCCCCGATCGGTCCACGGGCGGCCTCCTGAGCCCCGATTGGTTCACGCGCCGTATCCGAGCCCCAATTGGTCCACGCGCCGTCTCCTGAGCCCCGATCGGTCCACGCGCCGTCTCCTGAGCCCCGATCGGTCCACGCGTCGTCTCCTAAGCCCCCATTGGTCCACCTGCCGTCTCCCAGCCCCGATCGGTCCACGCGCCGTCTCCTAATCCCCAATCTGTCCACGACCCGTCTCCGGGCCCCGATCGGTGCACGTGCCGTCTCCTAAGCCCCGATCGGTCCACGCGCCGTCGCCGAACCCCAATTGGTCCACGCGAAACCGCCTGAGCCCCAGTCGGTCCACGCGCTGTCTCCGAGCCCCGATCGGTCCACGCGCCGTCGCCGAGTAATGATCTGTCCACGCGCGGCCTCCTGAGACCCGATCGGTCGACGCGCCGTCTTCGAGACCCGATCGGTCCACGCATGGTCTCCTAAGCCCCAATCGGTTAACGCGCCGTCCCCGAGCCCCGACCGGTCCACGCGATGTCTCCTGAGCCCCGATACGTCCACGCGCAGTCGCCGAGCCCTGATCGGTCCACGCGCTGTCTCCTGAGCCCCGATAGGTACACGCGTTATCGCCTACACCCCGATCGGTCCACGCGTCGTCTCCTAAGCCCCGATCGGTCCACGCGCCGTCTCCGAGCCCTGATCGGTCCACGCACTGTCTCCTGATCCCGATGGGTCCACGCGGCGCCTCCGGGGCCCCGATCGATCCACGCGAGGCTCCTAAGCCCCGATCGGTCCACGCGCAACCGCCTGAGCCCCAGTCGGTCGAAGCGCTGTCTCCGAGCCCCGATCGGTCCACGCGTCGTCTACGAGCCCCGATCGGTCCACGCGCCGTCGCCGAGCCACGATCGGTCCACGCGCGGCCTCCTGAGCCCCGATCGGTCCACGCGCCGTCGCCGAGCCGCGATCGGTCCACGCGCGGTCTCCTGAGCCCCGGTCGGTTCACGCGCCGTCTCCTGAGCCCCGATCGGTCCACGCGTCGTTCCCTAAGCCCCGATCGATCCACGCGCCGTCTCCAGAGCCGCGATCGGTCCACGCATCCCCTCCTGAGCCCCGGACGGTCCACGCGCCGTCGCCGAACCCCGATCGGTCGACTCGCCGTCTTCGAGCGCCGATCGGTTAACGCGCCGTCTCCGCGCCCCGATCAGTCCACGCGCTCTCTCCTGAGCCCCGACCGGTCCACGCGTCGTCTCCTAAGCCCCAATCGGTCCACGCGCCGCCTACGGAGCCCCGATCGATCCACGCGTCGTTTTCTAAGCCCCAATCGGTCCACGCGCCGCCTACGGAGCCCCGATCGATCCACGCGAATCTCCTGAGCTCCGGTCGGTCGACGCGCCGTCTCCGGAGCCCCGATCGTTCCACGCGTCGTCTCCTAAGCCCCGATTCGTCCACGCGGCGTCTCCGGGCGCCGATGATTTCACGCGCCGTCTCCTGAGACCCGATCGTTCCACGCGCCGTCTCCGAGCCCCGATCGATCCACGCGCCGCCTCCTGAGCCCCGATCGGTCCACGCGCCGTCGCCGAACACCAATTGGTCCACGCGCAACCGCCTGAGCCCCAGTCGGTCCACGCACTGTGTCCGAGCCCCGATCGGTCCACGCGCCGTCTTCGAGCGCCGATCGGTCCACGCAACGTCTCCTAAGCCCCAATCGGTTAACGCGCCGTCTCCTGAGCCCCGATCGTTCTACGCACCGTCTCCGAGCCCCGATCCGTCCACGCGCAGTCGCCGAGCCCCGATCCGTTCACGCGCGGTCTCCTGAGCCCCAGTCGGTACACGCGCTGTCTCCGAGTCCCGATCGGTCCACGCGTCGTCTCCTAAGCCCCGATCGTTCGACGCGTCGTCTCCTAAGCCCCGATCGGTCGACGCGTCGTCTCCTGAGCCCCAGTTGGTCCACGGGCTGTCTCCGAGCCCCGATCGATCCACGCACCGCCTCCTGAGCTCCGATCGGTCGACGCGCCGACTCCTAAGCCCCGATCCGTCCACGCGCCGTCTCCTGAGCCCCGATCGTCCAACGTGCCGTCTCCGAGCACCGATCGGTCCACGCGTCGCCTCCTGAGCCCCGGTCGGTCCACGCGCCGTCTCTTGAGCCCCGGTCGGTCCACGCATCGTCTCCTAAGCCCCGATCGGTCCACGCGTCGTCTCCTAAGCCCCGATCCGTCGACGCGTCGTCTCCTGAGCCACGATCAATTGACGCGTCTTCTCCTGAGCGCGATCGCTCCTCGCGCCGTCTCCTGAGTCCCGATCGGTCGACGAGTCGTCTTCTGAGCCTCGATCGCTCCTCGCGCCGTCTCCTGAGCCCCGATCGTCCAACGTGCCGTCTCCGAGCACCGATCGGTCCACGCGGCGCCTCTGGAGCCCCGATCGATCCACGCGAGTCTCCTGAGCCCCAGTCGGTTCACCCGCCGTCTCCTGAGCCCCGATTGTTCGACGCGTCGTCTCCTGAGCCCCGATCGATCCACGCGTCGTCTCCTGAGCCCCGATCGTACCACACGCCGTTTCCTGAGCCCCGATCGGTCCACGCGTCGTCTTCAAAGCCCCGATGCCTCCACGCGCCGTCTCCGAGCCACGATCGGTCCGTGCGCCGCTTCCACAACCCCGATCGGTCCACGCGTAATCTCCTGATCTCCGATCGGTCCACGCGCCGTCTCCTAAGCCCCGATCGGTCCACGCGCCGTCTCCGAGCGCCGATCGGTTGACGCGCCATCTCCTGAGCCCCGATCGTTCCACGCGCCGTCTCCGAGCCCCGATCGGTCCACGCGCCGTCTCCTAAGCCCCGTTCGGTCCAAGCGCCTTCTCCTAAACCCCGGTCGGCCCACGCGCCGTCTGCGAGGCCCGATCGGTCCACACATCGTCTCCTAAGCCCCGATCGGCTAACGCGTCGACTCCGAGCCGCGATCGTTCCACGCGCCGTCCCCGATCCCCGATCGATCCACGCGCCGTCTCCGAGCGCCGATCGGTTCACGCGCCGTCACCCGAGCCCCGATCGTTCCACACGGCGTCTCCGAGCCCCGATCGGTCCACGCTTCGTCTCCTGAGCCCGGATCGTTCCACGCGTCGTCTCCTGATTCCCGATCCTTAAACGCGTCGTCTCCGAGCCTCGATCGGTCCACACCCCGTGTCCGATCCCCGATCGGTCCGCGTACCGCATTCTGAGCCGCGGTCCGTCCACGCGCCGTCTCCGAGCACCGATCGGTCGACGCGCCGTCTCAGAGCGCCGATCATTTCACGCCCCGTCACCTGACCTCCGATCGTTCTACGCGCCGTCTCCGAGCCCCGATCGGTCCACGCGCCGACTCCTGAGCCCCAATCGGTCCACACGCGGTCTCGTGAGCCCCGATAGGTACACGCGTCGTCTCCGAGCCCCGATCGGTCCACGCGCCATCGGCGAACCCCGATCGGTCCACGCGCCGTCTCCTGAGCTCCGAAAGGTCCACACCCCTTGTCCTGAGCCCGGATCGGCCGACGCGTCGTCTCCTAAGCCCCGACCGGTTCACGCGCCGTCTCCTGTGCACCGATCGAATCACGTGCCGTCTCCTAAGCCCCGATCGGTTAACGCGCCGTCTCCGAGCCGCGATCGGGCCACGCGCCGTCGCCGGACCCCAATTGGTCCACGCGCAACCGCCTGACCCCCAGTCGATCCACGCGTCGTCTCCGAGCTCCAGTCGGTCCACGCGCCGTTTCCTGAGACCTGATCGGTCCATGCGTCGTCTTCTAAGCCCCGATGCCTCCACGCGCCGTCTCCGAGCCACGACCGGTTCAGGCGCCGCTTCCCGAGCCCCGATCAGTCCACGTGTCGTCTCCTGACCCCCGATCGCTCCACGGACCGTTTCCTGATCCCCGATCGGTCCACGCGCCGCCTCCTGAGTCCCGATCGGTCAACGCGTCGTGTCCTAACCCCTGATCGGTCAACGTGCCGTCTCCGAGCCCCGATGGGTCCACGTGCCACATCCTGAGCCCCGATCGGACGACGCGACGTCTCCTGAGCCTTGATCGATCCACGCGTCGTCTCCTGAACCCCGATTGCTCCACGGGCCGTTTCCTGAGCCCCGATCGGTCCACGCGTCGTCTACTAAGCCCAGATGCCTCCTCGCGCCGTCTCCGAGCCATGACGGGTCCAGGCGCCGCTTCCTGAGCCCCGGTCGGTCCACGCGTTGTCTCCTAAGCCCCGTTCGGTCCACGCGCCGTCTCCTAAGCCCCGATCATTCCACGCGCCGTCTCCGAGCCCCGATCGGTCCACGCGCCGTCTCCTGAGCCCCGATCGGTCCATGCGTTGTCTCCTAAGCCCCGATCGGTCCACGCGTCGTCTCCTAAGCGCCGATCCGTCGACGCGTCGTCTCCTGAGCCCCGATCGATCCACGCGTCTTCTCCTGAGCCCCGACCGCTCCATCCGTCGTCTCCGAGCTCCGATCGGTCCAGGTGCCGTTTCCGAGCCCCGATTGGTCCATGCGTCGTCTTCGAAGCCCCGATGCCGCCACGCGCCGTCTCCGAGCCACGATCGGTACAGGCGCCGCTTCCTGAGCCCCGATCGGTCCACGCGCTGTCTCCTGAGCCCCGATACGTCCACGCGCAGTCGCCGAGCCCCAATCAGTCCACGCGCGGCCTCCTGAGCCCCGGTCGGTTCACGCGCCGTCACCCCGCCCCGATCGGTCCACGCGCCGTCTCCTGAGCCCTGATCCGTCCACGCGCGGCGTCGAGCCGCGATCGGTCCACGCGCGGCCTCCTGAGCCCCAATCGGTCCACGCGTCGTCTCCTAAGCCCCGATCGGTCCGTGCGCCGTCTCCGAGCCCCGATCGGTCCACGCACCATCTCATGCTCCCCAATCGGTCCATGCGCCGCCTCCGGAGCCCTGATCAATCCACGCGAATCTCCTGAGCTCCGGTCGGTCCTCGTACCGTCTCCGAGCCCCGATCGGTCCACGTACCATCTCCGAAGTCCCGATCGGTCCACGCGCCGTCTCCTGAGCCCCGATCGGTCCACGCGCCACGGCGAACCCCAATTGGTCCACGCGCAACCTCTCGAGCCCCAGTCGGTAAACGCGTTGTCTCCGAGCCCCGATCGGTCCACGTATGTTCTCCTAAGCCCCAATTAGTCCCCGCGCCGTCTCCTAAGCCCCGATCTGCCCACGGGCCGTCTCCGAGCTCAAATCGGTCCACGCGCCGTCTCCAAGCCTCGATCCGTACACGCGTCGTCTCCGAGCCCCGATCGGTCCACGCGCCTTCTCCGAGCCCCGATCGGTTCACGCATCGTCTCCTAAGCCCCGATCGGTTAACGCGCCGTCTCCGAGCCCCGAACGGTCCACGCTCCGTCGCCGAACCCCAATTGGTCCACGCGCAACCGCCTGAGCCCCAGTCGGTTCACGCGCTGTCGCCGAACCCCGATCGGTCCACGCGTCGTCTCCGAGCCCCGATCGGTCCACGCGCCGTCGCCGAGCCATGATCGGTCCACGCGCGGCCTCCTGAGCCCCGATCGGTCCACGCGTGGTCTCCGAGCCCCGATCGGTCCACGTGCCGTCGCCGAGCCCTGATCGGTCCACACGCGGCCTCCTGAGCCCCGGTCGGTCCACGCGCCGTCTCCTGAGCCCCGATCGGTCCACGCGCGGCCTCCTGAGCCCCGATTGGTTCACGCGCCGTATCCGAGCCCCAATTGGTCCACGCGCCGTCTCCTGAGCCTCGATCGCTCCTCGCGCCGTCTCCTAAACCCCGCTCGGTCCATGCGTCGTCTTCTTAGCCCGGATGCCTCCACGCGCCGTCTCCGAGCCACGATCGGTTCAGGCGCCGTCTCCGGAGCCCCGATCGGTCCACGCGTCGTCTCCTAAGCCCCGATTCGTCCACGCGACGTCTCCGGGCGCCGATGATTTCACGCGCCGTCTCCTGAGACCCGATCGTTCCACGCGCCGTCTCCGAGCCCCGATCGATCCACGCGCCGCCTCCTGGGCCCCGATCGGTCCACGCGCCGTCGCCGAACCCCAATTGGTCCACGCGCAACCGCCTGAGCCCCAGTCGGTCCACGCACTGTGTCCGAGCCCCGATCGGTCCACGCGCCGTCTTCGAGCGCCGATCGGTCCACGCAACGTCTCCTAAGCCCCAATCGGTTAACGCGCCGTCTCCTGAGCCTCGATCGTTCTACGCACCGTCTCCAAGCCCCGATCCGTCCACGCGCCGTCGCCGAGCCGCGATCGGTTCACGCGCGGTCTCCTGAGCCCCAGTCGGTACACGCGCCGTCTCCGAGCGCCGATCGGTCCACGCGTAATCTCCTGATCTCCGATCGGTCCACGCGCCGTCTCCTAAGCCCCGATCGGTCCACGCGCCGTCTCCGAGCGCCGATCGGTTGACGCGCCATCTCCTGAGCCCCGATCGTTCCACGCGCCGTCTCCGAGCCCCGATCGGTCCACGCGCCGTCTCCTGAGCTCCGAACGGTCCACACCCATTGTCCTGAGCCCCGATCGGCCGACGCGTCGTCTCCTAAGCCCCGACCGGTTCACGCGCCGTCTCCTGTGCACCGATCGAATCACGTGCCGTCTCCTAACCCCCGATCGGTCCACACGTCGTCTCCTAAGCCCCAATCGGTCCACGCGTCGTCTCCTAAGCCCCGATCCGTCGCCGCGTCGTCTCCTGAGCCCCGATCAATTGACGCGTCTTCTCCTGAGCCCCGATCGTCCTCGCGCCGTCTCCTGAGCCCCGCTCGGTCCATGCGTCGTCTTCTTAGCCCCGATGCCACCACGCGCCGTCTCCTAAGCCCCGATCTGCCCACGGGCCGTTTCCGAGCTCCTATCGTTCCACACGCCGTCTCCAAGCCTCGATCCGTACACGCGCCGTCTCCGAGCCCCGATCGGTCCACGCGCCGCCTCCTGAGCCCCGATCGGTCCACGCGCCGTCGCCGAACCCCAATTGGTCCACGCGCAACCGCCTGAGCCCCAGTCGGTCCACGCACTGTGTCCGAGCCCCGATCGGTCCACGCGCCGTCTTCGAGCGCCGATCGGTCCACGCAACGTCTCCTAAGCCCCAATCGGTTAACGCGCCGTCTCCTGAGCCCCGATCGTTCTACGCACCGTCTCCGAGCCCCGATCCGTCCACGCGCCGTCGCCGAGCCGCGATCGGTTCACGCGCGGTCTCCTGAGCCCCAGTCGGTACACGCGCCGTCTCCGAGCGCCGATCGGTCCACGCGTAATCTCCTGATCTCCGATCGGTCCACGCGCCGTCTCCTAAGCCCCGATCGGTCCACGCGCCGTCTCCGAGCGCCGATCGGTTGACGCGCCATCTCCTGAGCCCCGATCGTTCCACGCGCCGTCTCCGAGCCCCGATCGGTCCACGCGCCGTCTCCTGAGCTCCGATCCGTCGCCGCGTCGTCTCCTGAGCCCCGATCAATTGACGCGTCTTCTCCTGAGCCCCGATCGTCCTCGCGCCGTCTCCTGAGCCCCGCTCGGTCCATGCGTCGTCTTCTTAGCCCCGATGCCACCACGCGCCGTCTCCTAAGCCCCGATCTGCCCACGGGCCGTTTCCGAGCTCCTATCGTTCCACACGCCGTCTCCAAGTCTCGACCCGTACACGCGCCGTCTCCGAGCCCCGATCGGTCCACGCGCCGTCTCCTGAGCCCCGATCGGTCCACGCGCCGTTTCCTGAGCCCCGATCGGTCCACGCGTCGTCTTCTAAGCCCAGATGCCTCCTTGCGCCGTCTCCGAGCCACGATCGATCCAGGCGCCGTCTCCGGAGCCCCGATCGGTCCACGCGTCGTCTCCTAAGCCCCGATCGGTCCACGCGACGTCTCCGGGCGCCGATGATTTCACGCGCCGTCTCCTGAGACCCGATAGTTCCACGCGCCGTCTCCGAGCCCCGATCGATCCACGCGCCGCCTCCTGAGCCCCGATCGGTCCACGCGCCGTCGCCGAACCCCAATTGGTCCACGCGCAACCGCCTGAGCCCCAGTCGGTCCACGCACTGTGTCCGAGCCCCGATCGGTCCACGCGCCGTCTTCGGGCGCCGATCGGTCCACGCAACGTCTCCTAAGCCCCAATCGGTTAACGCGCCGTCTCCTGAGCCCCGATCGTTCTACGCACTGTCTCCGAGCCCCGATCCGTCCACGCGCAGTCGCCGAGCCCCGATCGGACGACGCGACGTCTCCTGAGCCTTGATCGATCCACGCGTCGTCTCCTGAACCCCGATTGCTCCACGGGCCGTTTCCTGAGCCCCGATCGGTCCACGCGTCGTCTACTAAGCCCAGATGCCTCCTCGCGCCGTCTCCGAGCCATGACGGGTCCAGGCGCCGCTTCCTGAGCCCCGGTCGGTCCACGCGTTGTCTCCTAAGCCCCGTTCGGTCCACGCGCCGTCTCCTAAGCCCCGATCATTCCACGCGCCGTCTCCGAGCCCCGATCGGTCCACGCGCCGTCTCCTGAGCCCCGATCGGTCCATGCGTTGTCTCCTAAGCCCCGATCGGTCCACGCGTCGTCTCCTAAGCGCCGATCCGTCGACGCGTCGTCTCCTGAGCCCCGATCGATCCACGCGTCTTCTCCTGAGCCCCGACCGCTCCATCCGTCGCGGCCGCGCTCCGGTCGGTCCAGGTGCCGTTTCCGAGCCCCGATTGGTCCATGCGTGGTCTTCGAAGCCCCGATGCCGCCACGCGCCGTCTGCGAGCTACGATCGGTGCAGGCGCCGCTTCCTGAGCCCCGATCGGTCCACGCGCTGTCTCCTGAGGCCCGATACGTCCACGCGCAGTCGCCGAGCCCCGATCAGTCCACGCGCCTTCTCCGAGCCCCGATCGGTTCACGCATCGTCTCCTAAGCCCCGATCGGTTAACGCGCCGTCTCCGAGCCCCGAACGGTCCACGCGCCGTCGCCGAACCCCAATTGGTCCACGCGCAACCGCCTGAGCCCCAGTCGGTTCACGCGCTGTCGCCGAACCCCGATCGGTCCACGCGTCGTCTCCGAGCCCCGATCGGTCCACGCGCCGTCGCCGAGCCATGATCGGTCCACGCGCGGCCTCCTGAGCCCCGATCGGTCCACGCGTGGTCTCCGAGCCCCGATCGGTCCTCGCGCCGTCGCCGAGCCATGATCGGTCCACACGCGGCCTCCTGAGCCCCGGTCGGTCCACGCGCCGTCTCCTGAGCCCCGATCGGTCCACGCGCGGCCTCCTGAGCCCCGATTGGTTCACGCGCCGTATCCGAGCCCCAATTGGTCCACGCGCCGTCTCCTGAGCCTCGATCGCTCCTCGCGCCGTCTCCTGAACCCCGCTCGGTCCATGCGTCGTCTTCTTAGCCCGGATGCCTCCACGCGCCGTCTCCGAGCCACGATCGGTCCAGGCGCCGTCTCCGGAGCCCCGATCGGTCCACGCGTCGTCTGCTAGGCCCCGATTCGTCCACGCGACGTCTCCGGGCGCCGATGATTTCACGCGCCGTCTCCTGAGACCCGATCGTTCCACGCGCCGTCTCCGAGCCCCGATCGATCCACGCGCCGCCTCCTGAGCCCCGATCGGTCCACGCGCCGTCGCCGAACCCCAATTGGTCCACGCGCAACCGCCTGAGCCCCAGTCGGTCCACGCACTGTGTCCGAGCCCCGATCGGTCCACGCGCCGTCTTCGAGCGCCGATCGGTCCACGCAACGTCTCCTAAGCCCCAATCGGTTAACGCGCCGTCTCCTGAGCCCCGATCGTTCTACGCACCGTCTCCGAGCCCCGATCCGTCCACGCGCAGTCGCCGAGCCCCGATCGGTTCACGCGCGGTCTCCTGAGCCCCAGTCGGTACACGCGCTGTCTCCGAGCCCCGATCGGTCCACGCGTCGTCTTCTAAGCCCCGATCGTTCGACGCGTCGTCTCCTAAGCCCCGATCGGTCCACGCGCCTTCTCCTCATCCCCGATCGGTCCACGCGCCGTGTCGGAGCCCCGATTGGTTCACGCGTCGTCTCCTAAGCCCCGATCGGTCCACGCGCAGTCGCCGAGCCTCGATCGGGTCACGCGCGGTCTCCTGAGCCCCGGTCGGTCCACGCGCCGTCGCCGAACCCCAACTGGTCCACACGCAACCTCCTGAGCCCCAGTCGGTACACGCGCTGTCTCCGAGCCCCGATCGGTCCCCGCATAGTCTCCTAAGCCCCGCTCGGTTAACGCGTCGTCTCGGAGCCCCGATCGGTCCAGGCGCCGCTTCCTGAGCACCGACCGGTCCACGCGTCGTCTCCTGAGCCCCGATCGGTCGACGGGTCCCCTCCTAATCCCCGATCGATCCACGCGCCTCCTCCTGAGCCCCGATCGGTCCACGCGCCGTCTCCGAGCGCCGATCATTTCACGTGACGTCTCCTGAGCCCTGATCGTTCCACGCGCCGTCTTCGAGCCCCGAGCGTTCTACGCGCCGTCTTCTGAGCCCCAATCGATCCACGCGCAGCCCCCTGAGCCCCGATCGGTCCACGCGCCGTCGCCGAGCCGCGATCGTTCTACGCGCCGTCTCCTGAACCCCGATACGTCCACACGCAGTCGCCGAGCCCCGACCGGTCCACGCGCGGCCTCCTGAGCCCCGGTCGGTTCACGCGCCGTCTCCGAGCCCCGATCGATCCACGCGTCGTCTTCTAAGCCCAGATGCCTCCTCGCGCCGTCTCCGAGCCACGATCGGTCCACGCGTCGTCTCCTAAGCCCCGATCGGTCCACGCGCCGTCTCCTGTGCCCCGATCGGTCGACGCGTCCTCTCCTAAACCCCGATCGGTCCACGCGTCGTCTCCTAAGCCCCGATCGGTCCACACGCCGTCTCCGAGCCCCGATGGGTCCACGCGTCGCCTCCTGAGCCCCGGTCGGTCCACGCGCCGTCTCCTGAGCCCCGATCGGTCCACGCGTCGTCTCCGATCCCCGATCGGTCCACGCGCCGTCTTCGAGCCCCGATCGCTCCACGCATGGTCTCCTAAGCCCCAATCGGTTAACGCGCCGTCTCCGAGCCCCGATCGGTCCACGCGCCGTCGCCGAACCCCAATTGGTCCACGCGCAACCGCCTGAGCCCCAGTCGGTCCACGCGCTGTGTCCGAGCCCCGATCGGTCCACGCGCCGTCTTCGAGCGCCGATCGGTCCACGCAACGTCTCCTAAGCCCCAATCGGTTAACGCGCCGTCTCCTGAGCCCCGATCGTTCTACGCACCGTCTCCGAGCTCCGATCCGTCCACGCGCAGTCGCCGAGCCCCGATCGGTTCACGCGCGGTCTCCTGAGCCCCAGTCGGTACACGCGCTGTCTCCGAGCCCCGATCGGTCCACGCGTCGTCTACTAAGCCCCTATCGGTCCACGCGCCGTCTCCTCATCCCCGATCGGTCCACGCGCCGTCTCGGAGCCCCGATCGGTCCACGCGCCGTATCCTAAGCCCCGATCGGTCCACGGGCCGTCTCTGAGCGCCGATAAGTTCAAGCGCCGTCTCCGGAGCCCCGAACGTTCCACGCGGCGTCTCCGAGCCCCGATCATTCCACACCCCGTCTCCGAGCCCCGATCGGTCCACGCGCCATCTCCTAAGCCCCTATCGGTCCACGCGCCGTCTCCGAGCGCCGATCGGTTCACGCGCCGTCTCCTGAGCCCCGATCGTTCCACGCGCCGTCTCCGAGCCCCGATCGTTCTACGCGCCGTCTCCTAAGCCCCGATCGGTCCACGCGCCTTCTCTTCATCCCCGATCGGACCACGCGCCGTCTCGGAGCGCCGATTGGTTCACGCGCCGTCTCCTGAGCCCCGATCGCTCCACGCGCAGTCGCCGAGCCTCGATCGGTTCACCCGCGGTCTCCTGAGCCCCGGTCGGTCCACGCGCCGTCGCCGAACCCCAATTGGTCCACGCGCAACCTCCTGAGCCCCAGTCGGTACACGCGCTGGCTCCGAGCCCCGATCGGTCCCCGCATAGTCTCCTAAGCCCCGCTCGGTTAACGCGTCGTCTCGGAGCCCCGATCGGTCCAGGCGCCGCTTCCTGAGCACCGACCGGTCCACGCGTCGTCTCCTGAGCCCCGATCGGTCGACGGGTCCCCTCCTAAGCCCCGATCGGTCCACGCGCCTTCTCCTGAGCCCCGATCGGTCCACGCGCCGTCTCCGCGCGCCGATCATTTCACGTGACGTCTCCTGAGCCCTGATCGTTCCACGCGCCGTCTTCGAGCCCCGAGCGGACCACGCGCCGTCTCCTGAGCCCCAATCGATCCACGCGCAGCCTCCTGAGCCCCGATCGGTCCACGCGCCGTCGCCGAGCCGCGATCGTTCTACGCGCCGCTCCGAGCCCCGATCGGTCAACGCGCGGTCGCCGAGCTATGATCGGTCCACGCGCGGCCTCCTGAGCCCCGGTCGGTTCACGCGCCGTCTCCGAGCCCCGATCGATCCACGCGTCGTCTTGTAAGCCCAGATGCCTCCTCCCGCCGTCTCCGAGCCACGATCGGTCCACGCGTCGTCTCCTAAGCCCCGATCGGTCCACGCGCCGTCTCCTGTGCCCCGATCGGTCGACGCGTCCTCTCCTAAACCCCGATCGGTCCACGCGTCGTCTCCTAAGCCCCGATCGGTCCACACGCCGTCTCCGAGCCCCGATGGGTCCACGCGTCGCCTCCTGAGCCCCGGTCGGTCCACGTGCCGTCTCCTGAGCCCCGATCGGTCCACGCGTCGTCTCCGAGCCCCGATCGGTCCACGCGCCGTCTTCGAGCCCCGATCGGTCCACGCATGGTCTCCTAAGCCCCAATCGGTTAACGCGCCGTCTCCGAGCCCCGATCGGTCCACGCGCCGTCGCCGAACCCCAATTGGTCCACGCGCAACCGCCTGAGCCCCAGTCGGTCCACGCGCTGTGTCCGAGCCCCGATCGGTCCACGCGCCGTCTTCGAGCGCCGATCGGTCCACGCAACGTCTCCTAAGCCCCAATCGGTTAACGCGCCGTCTCCTGAGCCCCGATCGTTCTACGCACCGTCTCCGAGCCCCGATCCGTCCACGCGCAGTCGCCGAGCCCCGATCGGACCACGCGCCGTCTCGGAACGCCGATTGGTTCACGCGCCGTCTCCTGAGCCCCGATCGGTCCACGCGCCGTCTCCGCGCGCCGATCATTTCACGTGACGTCTCCTGAGCCCTGATCGTTCCACGCGCCGTCTTCGAGCCCCGAGCGGACCACGCGCCGTCTCCTGAGCCCCAATCGATCCACGCGCAGCCTCCTGAGCCCCGATCGGTCCACGCGCGGCCGCCTGAGCCCCGATCGGTCCACGCGCCGTCGCCGAGCCGCGATCGGTCCACGCGCGGCCTCCTAAGCTCCGATCGGTCTACGCGCCGTCGCCGAACCCCAATTGGTCCACACGAAACCGCCTGAGCCCCAGTCGGTCCACGCGCTGTCTCCGAGCCCCGATCGGTCCACGCGTCGTCTCCGAGCCCCGATCGGTCCACGCGCCGTCTTCGAGCCCCGATCGGTCCACGCATGGTCTCCTAGGCCCCAATCGGTTAACGCGCCTTCTCCGAGCCCCGATCGGTCCACGCGCCGTCGCCGAGCCATGATCGGTCCACGCGCGGCCTCCTGAGACCCGATCGGTCCACGGGCCGTCGCCGAGCCGCGATCGGTTCACGCGCGGCCTCCTGAGCCCCGATTGGTTCACGCGCCGTATCCGAGCCCCAATCGGTCCACGCGCCGTCTGCTGAGCCCCGATCGGTCCACGCGCCGTCTCCTGAGCCCCGATCGGTTCACGCGTCGTCTCCTAATCCCCCATTGGTCCACGTGCCGTCTCCCAGCCCCGATCGGTCCACGCGCCGTCTCCTAATCCCCAATCTGTCCACGACCCGTCTCCGAGCCCCGATCGGTCCACGCGCGGCCTCCTGAGCCCCGATCGGTCCACGCGCCGTCGCCGAGCCATGATCGGCCCACGCGAGGCTCCTGAGCCCCGGTCGGTCCGCGAGCCGTCTCCTGAGCCCCGATCGGTCGACGCGTCGTTTCCTGAACCCCGATCAGTCCACGCGCCGTCTCCTAAGCCCGGATCGTTCCACGCGCCGTCCTCGAGCCCCGATCGGTCCACGCGCCGTCTCCTGAGCCCGGATCGGTCCACGCGTCGGCTCTTAAGCCCCGATCGGTCCACGCGTCGTCTCCTAAGCCCCGATCCGTCGACGCGTCGTCTCCTGAGCCCCGATCGATCCACGCGTCGTCTCCGAGCTCCGATCGGTCCATGCGCCGTTTCCGAGCCCCGATCGGTCCATGCGTCGTCTTCTAAGCCCCGATGCCTCCACGCGCCGTCTCCGAGCCACGATCGGTCCACACGTCGTCTCCTAAGCCCCGATCGGTCCACGCGTCGTCTCCAAAGCCCTGATCGGTCCACGTGCCGTCTCCGAGCCCCGATCGGTCCACGCGCCGTCTCCTGAACCCCGATACGTCGACACACAGTCGCCGAGCCCCGATCGGTCCACGCGCCGTCGCCGAGCCTCGATCGGTCCACGCGCGGCCTCCTGAGCCGCGGTCGGTTCACGCGCCGTCTCCGAGCCGCGATCGATCCACGCGTCGTCTTCTAAGCCCAGATGCCTCCTCGCGCCGTCTCCGAGCCACGATCGGTCTACGCGCGGCCTCCTTAGCCCCCGTCGGTCCACGCGCCGTCTCCGAGCCGCGATCGGTCCACGCATCGTCTCCTAAGCCCCGATCGGTTATCGCGCCGTCTCCCCGCCCCGATCGGTCCACGCGCCGTCTCCCCGCCCCGATCGGTCCACGCGCCATCTCCTGAGCATTGATCCGTCCACGCGCGGCGTCGAGCCGCGATCGGTCCACGCGCGGCCTCCTGAGCCCCAATCGGTCCACGCGTCGTCTCCTAAGCCCCGATCCGTCGCAGCGTCGTCCCCTGATCCCCGATCAATTGACGCGTCTTCTCCTGAGCCCCGATCGCACCTCACGCCATCTCCTGAGCCCCGCTAGGTCCATGCGTCGTCTTCTTAGCCCCGATGCCTCCACGCGTCGTCTCCTAAGCCCCGATCGGTCCACGCGCCGTCTCCGGGCCCCGATCGGTCCACGCACCATCTCCTGCTCTCCAATCGGTCCACGCGCCGCCTCCGGAGCCCCGATCGATCCACGCTAGGCTCCTGAGCCCCGGCCGGTCCGCGCGCCGTCTCCTGAGCCCCGAACGGTCGACGCGTCGTCTCCTGAGCCCCGATCGATCCACGCGCCGTCTCCTAAGCCCCGATCGGTGCACGCGCCGTCTCCGAGCGCCGATCGGTTCGCGCGCCGTCTCCTGAGCCCCGATCATTGCACGCGATGTCTCCAAGCCTCGATCCGTACACGCGCCGTCTCCGAGCCCCGATCGGTCCACGCGTCGGCTGCTGAGCCCCGGTCGGTCCACGCGTCGCCTTCGAGCACCGATCGATCCACGCGCCGTTTCCTGGGCCCCGATCGGCCCACGCGTCGCCACCGGAGCCCCGATCGGTCTACGCGCCGTCTCATGAGCCCCGGTCGGTTCATGCGCCGTCGTCGAGCCTCGATTCGTCGACGCGTCGTCTCCTGAGCCCCGATCAATTGACGCGTCTTCTCCTGAGCCCCGATCGCTTCTCGTGCCGCCTCCTGAGCCCCACTCCGTCGAGGCGTCGTCTCCGGAGCCCCGATCAATTGACGTGTCTTCTCCTGAGCCCCGATCGCTCCTCGCGCCGTCTCCTGAACCCCGCTCGGTCAATGCGTCGTCTTCTTAGCACGGATGCCTCCACGCGCCGTCTGCGAGCCACGATGGGTCCAGGCGCCGCTTCCTGCGCCCCGATCGGTCCACGCGCCGTCTCCTAAGCCCCAATCGGTTCACCCGCGTCTCCGAGCGCCGATCATTTAACGCGCCGTCTCCTGCGACCCGATCGTTCCACGCGCCGTCTCCGAGCCCCGATCGGTCCGCGTGCCGCATTCTAAGCCACGGTCCATCCACGCGCCGTCTCCGAGCCCCGCTCCATCCAAGCGTCGTCTCCTAAGCCCCGATCGGTCCACGCGCCGTCGCCTAAGCCCCGATCGGTCCACGCGCTGTCTCCGAGCGCCGCTAAGTTCAAGCGCCGTCTCCTGAGCCCCGATCATTCCACGCGGCGTCTCCGAGCCGCGATCGTTCTACGCGCCGTCCCCGATCCCCGATCGATCCACGCGCCGTCTCCGAGCGCCGATCAGTTCATGCGCCGTCACCCGAGCCCCGATCGTTCCACACGCCGTCTCCGAGCCCCGATCGGTCCACGCTTCGTCTCCTGAGCCCGGATCGTTCCACGCATCGTCTCCTGATCCCCGATCCGTAATCGCGTCGTCTCCGAGCCTCGATCGGTCCACACGCCGTGTCCGATCCCCGATCGGTCCGCGCGGCGTCTCCGGTGCCCCGATCGATCCACGCGAGTCTCCTGAGCCCCGGTCGGTCCGCGCGCCGTCATCTGAGCCCCGATCGGTCGACGCGTCGTCTCCGAGACTCGATCGGTCCACGCGCCGTCGCCGAGCCCCGATCGGTCCACCCGCGGCCTCCTGAGCCCCGGTCGGTCCACGCGCCGTCTCCGAGCCCCCATCGGTCCACGCGTTGTCTCCTAAGCCGCGATCGGTCGCCGCGCCGTCTCCGAGCCCCGATCGGTCCACGGGCCGTCGCCGATCCACGATCGGTCCGTGCGCCGTTTCCAGAGCCCTATCGGTCCACGCATCGTCTCCTGATCTCCGATCGGTTCACGCGCCGTCTCCTGAGCCCCGATCATTCCACGCGCCGTCTCCGAGCCCCGATCGGTCCACGCGTCGTCTCCTGAGCCTCGATCGCTCCACGCGCCGTTTTCTGAGCACCGTTCGGTCCACGCGTCGTCTTCAAAGCCCCGATGCTTCTACGCGCCGTCTCCGAGCTACGATCGGTCCGTGCGCCGCTTCCAGAGCACTATCAGTCCACGCGTCGTCTCCTGATCTCCGATCGGTCGACGCGCCATCTCCTAAGCCCCGATCGGTCCACGCAGCGTCTCCGACCGCCGATCGGTTCACGCGCCGTCTCCTGAGCCCCGATCATTCCACGCGCTGTCTCCGAGCCCCGATCGGTCCACGCGTTATCTCCTTAGCCCCGATCGGTCCACGCGCCGTCTCCGAGCGCCGAGCGGTCCACGCGCCTTCGCCGAACCCCAAATGGTCCACGCGCAACCGCCTGAGCCCCGATCCGTCCACGCGTCGTCTCCGAGCACCGATTGGTCCACGCGCCGTCGCCGAGGCATGATCGGTCCACGCGCGGCCTCCTGAGCCCCGATCGGTCCACGCGCCGTCGCCGAGCCGCGATCGTTCCACGCGCGGCCTCCTGAGCCCCGATCGGTCCACGCGCCGTCACCGAGCCGCGATCGGTCCACGCGCGACCTCCTGAGCCCCGGTTGGTTCACGCGTCGTCTCCGAGCGCCGATCGGTCCACGCGCCGTCGCCGAGCCATGATCGGTCCACGCGGGGCTCCTGACCCCCGGTCGGTTCACGCGCCGTCTTCGAGCCCCGATCGATCCACGCGTCGTCTTCTAAGCCCAGATGCCTCCTCGCGCCGTCTCCGAGCCCCGATCGGTCCACGCGTCGTCTCCGAGCCCCGATCGGCCCACGCGCCGTCGCCGGGCCGCGAACGGTCCACGCGCGGCCTCCTGAGCCCCGGTTGGTTCAAGCGCCGTATCCAAGCCCCAATCGGTCCACGCAAGGTCTCCTGAGCTCCGATCGGTCCACGCGCCGTCTCCTGATCTCCGATCGGTCCACACGCCATCTCCTAAGCCCCGATCATTCCACGCGCCATCTCCGAGCCCCGATCGGTCCACGCGCCGTCTCATAAGCCCCGATCGGACCACGCGCCTTCTCCTCAGCCCCGATCGGTCCACGCGCCGTCTCCGAGCGCCGATTAGTTCACGCGCCGTCTCCTGAGCCCCGATCGCTCCACGCTCCGTCTCCCAGCCCCGATCGGTCCACGCGCCGTCTCCTGAGCCCGGATCGGTCCACGCGCCGTCGCCGAACCCCAATTGGTCCACGCGCCACCGCCTGTGCCCCAGTCGGTCCACGCTCTGTCTCCGAGCCCAGATCGGTCCACGCGCCGTCTCGTGAGCCCCGATCGGTCCACGCGCCGTGTCCGAGCCCCGATCGGTCCACGCGCCGTCTCCTGAGCCCCGATCGGTCCACGCGTCGTTCCCGAAGCCCCGATCCATCCACGCGCAGTCTCGCGAGCCCCGATCGGTGCACGCACCGTCTCCTAAGCCCCGATCGGTCCACGCCCCGTCTCCGAGCACCGATTGGTTCACGCACCGTCTCCTGAGACTCGATCCGTCCACGCGCTGTCTCCTGAGCCCCGATCGGTCGACGCGTCCTCTGTTAAACCCCAATCGGTCCACGCCCCGTCTCCGAGCGCCGATCGGTTCACGCGCCGTCTCCTGAGTCCCGATCTGTCCAATCACTGTCTCCTGAGCCCCGGTCGGTCCACGCGCCGCCTCCTGCGCTCCGATCGGTCCACGCGCAGTCTCGCGAGCCCCGATCGGTGCACGCACCGTCTCCTAAGCCCCGATCGGTCCACGCCCCGTCTCCGAGCACCGATTGGTTCACGCACCGTCTCCTGAGACTCGATCCGTCCACGCGCAGTCTCCCGAGCCCCAATCGGTCCACGCGCCGTCTCCTGAGCCCCGATCGGTCCACGCGCCGTCTCCTCAGCCCCGATCGGTCCACGCGTCGTCTCCGAGCCCCGATCGGTCCACGCGCCGTCGCCGAACCCCAATTGGTCCACGCGAAACCGCCTGAGCCCCAGTCGGTCCACGCGCTGTCTCCGAGCCCCGATCGGTCCACGCGTCGTCTCCGATCCCCGATCGGTCCACGCGCCGTCGCCGAGTAATGATCTGTCCACGCGCGGCCTCCTGAGACCCGATCGGTCGACGCGCCGTCTTCGAGCCCCGATCGGTCCACGCATGGTCTCCTAAGCCCCAATCGGTTAACGCGCCGTCTCCGAGCCCCGCTCCGTCCACGCGCAGTCGCCGAGCCCCGATCGGTTCACGCGCGGTCTCCTGAGCCCCAGTCGGTACACGCGCTGTCTCCGAGCCCCGATCGTTCGACGCGTCGTCTCCTAAGCCCCGATCGGTCGACGCGTTGTCTCCTGAGCCCCAGTTGGTCCACGGGCTGTCTCCGAGCCCCGATCGATCCACGCACCGCCTCCTGAGCACCGATCGGTCCACGCGTCGCCTCCTGAGCCCCGGTCGGTCCACGCGCCGTGTCCTGAGCCCCGATCGGTCCACGCGTCGTCTCCTAACCCCGATCGGTCCACGCGCCGTCTCCTAAGCCGCGATCCGTCCACGGGCCGTCTCCGAGCTGCTATCGGTAAACGCGCCGTCACCAAGCCCTGATCTGTACACGCGTCGTCTCCGAGCCCTGATCGGTCCACGCGCCGTCGCCGAGCCTCGATCGGTCCACGCGCAGCCTCCTGAGCCCCGATCGGTTCACGCTCCGTCTCCCAGCCCCGATCGGTCTACGCGCCGTCTCCTAAGCCCCGATCGGTCCACGCGCCTTCTCCTCATCCCCCATCGGTCCACGCGCCGTCTCGGAGCGCCGATTGGTTCACGTGCCGTCTCCTGAGCCCCGATCGCTCCACGCGCAGTCGCCGAGCCTCGATCGGTCCACGCGCCGTCTCCTAAGCCCCGATCGGTCCAAGCGCTTTCTGCTAAGCCCCGATCGGTCCAAGCGCCTGCTGCTAAGCCCCGATCGGTCCACGCGCCGTCTCCGAGCGCCGATCGGTCCACGCATCGTCACCTAAGATCCGATCGGTTAACGCACCGTCTCCCCGCCCCGATCGGTCCACGCGCCGTCTCCTGAGCCCCGATACATCCACGCGCAGTCGCCGAGCCCCGATCAGTCCACGCGCGGCCTCCTCAGCCCCGGTCGGTTCACGCGCCGTCTCCCCGCCGCGATCGGACCACGCGCCGTCTCCTGAGCTCCGGTCGGTCCTCGTACCGTCTCCGAGCCCCGATCGGTCCACGCGTTGTCTCCTAGGCCCCGATCGGTCCACGCGCCTTCTCCGAGCCCCGATCGGTTCACGCATCGTCTCCTAAGCCCCGATCGGTTATAGCGCCGTCTCCGAGCCCCGACCGGTCCACGCGCCGTCGCCGAACCCCAATTGGTCCACGCGCAACCGCCTGAGCCCCAGTCGGTTCACGCGCTGTCGCCGAACCCCGATCGGTCCACGCGTCGTCTCCCAGCCCCGATCGGTCCACGCGCCGTCGCCGAACCCCAATTGGTCCACGCGAAACCGCCTGAGCCCCAGTCGGTCCACGCGCTGTCTCCGAGCCCCGATCGGTCCACGCGTCGTCTCCGATCCCCGATCGGTCCACGCGCCGTCGCCGAGTAATGATCTGTCCACGCGCGGCCTCCTGAGACCCGATCGGTCGACGCGCCGTCTTCGAGCCCCGATCGGTCCACGCATGGTCTCCTAAGCCCCAATCGGTTAACGCGCCGTCTCCGAGCCCCGCTCCGTCCACGCGCAGTCGCCGAGCCCCGATCGGTTCACGCGCGGTCTCCTGAGCCCCAGTCGGTACACGCGCTGTCTCCGAGCCCCGATCGGTCCACGCGTCGTCTCCTAAGCCCCGATCGTTCGACGCGTCGTCTCCTAAGCCCCGATCGGTCGACGCGTTGTCTCCTGAGCCCCAGTTGGTCCACGGGCTGTCTCCGAGCCCCGATCGATCCACGCACTGCCTCCTGAGCACCGATCGGTCCACGCGTCGCCTCCTGAGCCCCGGTCGGTCCACGCGCCGTGTCCTGAGCCCCGATCGGTCCACGCGTCGTCTCCTAAGCCCCGATCGGTCCACGCGTCGTCTCCTAAGCCCCGATCCGTCGACGCGTCGTCTCCTGAGCCACGATCAATTGACGCGTCTTCTATTGAGCCCGATCGCTCCTCGCGCCGTCTCCTGAGCCCCGATCGGTCCACGCGTCGTCTCCTGAGCCCCGATCGTTCTACGCACCGTCTCCGAGCCCCGATCGTTCTACGCACCGTCTCCGAGCCCCGATCCGTCCACGCGCAGTCGCCGAGCCCCGATCGGTTCACGCGCGGTCTCCTGAGCCCCAGTCGGTACACGCGCTGTATCCGAGCCCCGATCGGTCCACGCGTCGTCTACTAAGCCCCGATCGTTCGACGCGTCGTCTCCTAACCCCGATCGGTCCACGCGCCGTCTCCTAAGCCGCGATCCGTCCACGGGCCGTCTCCGAGCTGCTATCGGTAAACGCGCCGTCACCAAGCCCTGATCTGTACACGCGTCGTCTCCGAGCCCCGATCGGTCCACGCGCCGTCGCCGAGCCTCGATCGGTCCACGCGCAGCCTCCTGAGCCCCGATCGGTTCACGCGCCGGCTCCGAGCCCGATCGGTCCACGCATCGTCTCCTAAGCCCCGATCGGTTAACGTGCCGTCTCCGAGCCCCGATCGGTCCACGCGCCGTCTCCTGAGCCCCGGTCGGTTCACGCGTCGTCTCCTAAGCCCCAATCGGTCCACGCGCCGTCTCCAAGCCCCGATCCGTCGCCGCGTCGTGTCCTGAGCCCCGATCAATTCACGCGTCTTCTCCTGAGCCCCCATCGCTCCTCGCGCCGTCTCCTGAACCCCGATCATTCCACGCGCCTTCTCCTAAACCACGATCGGTCCACGCGCCGTCTCCGAGCCCCGATCGGTCCACGCGTCGTCTCCTAAGCCCCGATCGTTCGACGCGTCGTCTCCTAAGCCCCGATCGGTCGACGCGTTGTCTCCTGAGCCCCAGTTGGTCCACGGGCTGTCTCCGAGCCCCGATCGATCCACGCACTGCCTCCTGAGCACCGATCGGTCCACGCGTCGCCTCCTGAGCCCCGGTCGGTCCACGCGCCGTGTCCTGAGCCCCGATCGGTCCACGCGTCGTCTCCTAAGCCCCGATCGGTCCACGCGTCGTCTCCTAAGCCCCGATCCGTCGACGCGTCGTCTCCTGAGCCACGATCAATTGACGCGTCTTCTCCTGAGCCCGATCGCTCCTCGCGCCGTCTCCTGAGCCCCGATCGGTCCACGCGTCGTGTCCGAGCTCCGATCGGTCCATACGCCGTCTTCTTAGCCCGGATGCCTCCACGCGCTGTCTCCGAGCCACGATCGGTCCAGGCGCCGTCTCCGGAGCCCCGATCGGCCCACGCGCCGTCTCCTGAGCCCCGATCGTTCTACGCACCGTCTCCGAGCCCCGATCCGTCCACGCGCAGTCGCCGAGCCCCGATCGGTTCACGCGCGGTCTCCTGAGCCCCAGTCGGTACACGCGCTGTATCCGAGCCCCGATCGGTCCACGCGTCGTCTACTAAGCCCCGATCGTTCGACGCGTCGTCTCCTAACCCCGATCGGTCCACGCGCCGTCTCCTAAGCCGCGATCCGTCCACGGGCCGTCTCCGAGCTGCTATCGGTAAACGCGCCGTCACCAAGCCCTGATCTGTACACGCGTCGTCTCCGAGCCCCGATCGGTCCACGCGCCGTCGCCGAGCCTCGATCGGTCCACGCGCAGCCTCCTGAGCCCCGATCGGTTCACGCGCCGGCTCCGAGCCCGATCGGTCCACGCATCGTCTCCTAAGCCCCGATCGGTTAACGTGCCGTCTCCGAGCCCCGATCGGTCCACGCGCCGTCTCCTGAGCCCCGGTCGGTACACGGGCCGTCTCCGAGCCCCGATCGGTCCACGCGCCGTCGCCGAGCCATGATCGCTCCACGCGCGGCCTCCTGAGCCCCGGTCGCGTCACGCGCCGTATCCACGCCCCAATCGATCCACGCGCCGTCTCCTGAGCCCCGATCGGTCCACGCGTCGTCTACTAAGCCCCGATCGTTCGACGCGTCGTCTCCTAACCCCGATCGGTCCACGCGCCGTCTCCTAAGCCGCGATCCGTCCACGGGCCGTCTCCGAGCTGCTATCGGTAAACGCGCCGTCACCAAGCCCTGATCTGTACACGCGTCGTCTCCGAGCCCCGATCGGTCCACGCGCCGTCGCCGAGCCTCGATCGGTCCACGCGCAGCCTCCTGAGCCCCGATCGGTTCACGCGCCGGCTCCGAGCCCGATCGGTCCACGCATCGTCTCCTAAGCCCCGATCGGTTAACGTGCCGTCTCCGAGCCCCGATCGGTCCACGCGCCGTCTCCTGAGCCCCGGTCGGTACACGGGCCGTCTCCGAGCCCCGATCGGTCCACGCGCCGTCGCCGAGCCATGATCGCTCCACGCGCGGCCTCCTGAGCCCCGGTCGCGTCACGCGCCGTATCCACGCCCCAATCGATCCACGCTCCGTCTCCCAGCCCCGATCGGTCCACGCGCCGTCTCCTGAGCCCGGATCGGTCCACGCGCCGTCGCCGAACCCCAATTGGTCCACGCGCCATCGCCTGTGCCCCAGTCGGTCCACGCGCCGTCTCCGAGCGCCCATCGGTTCACGCGCCGTCTCCTGAGCCCCGATCGCTCCACGCGCAGTCGCCGAGCCTCGATCGGTCCACGCGCCGTCTCCTAAGCCCCGATCGGTCCAAGCGCCTTCTGCTAAGCCCCGATCGGTCCAAGCGCCTTCTGCTAAGCCCCGATCGGTCCACGCGCCGTCTCCGAGCGCCGATCGGTCCACGCATCGTCACCTAAGATCCGATCGGTTAACGCACCGTCTCCCCGCCCCGATCGGTCCACGCGCCGTCTCCTGAGCCCCGATACATCCACGCGCAGTCGCCGAGCCCCGATCAGTCCACGCGCGGCCTCCTGAGCCCCGGTCGGTTCACGCGCCGTCTCCCCGCCGCGATCGGACCACGCGCCGTCTCCTGAGCCCTGATTCGTCCACGCGCGGCGTCGAGCCGCGATCGGTCCACGCGTCGTCTCCGAGCCCCGATCGGTCTACGCGCTGTGTCGTGAGCCCCGATAGGTACACGCGTCGTCTCCTACGCCCGATCGGTCCACGCGTCGTCTCCTGATCCCAATCGGTCCACGCGGCGCCTCCGGAGCCCCGATCGATCTACGCGAGTCTCCTGAGCCCCAGTCGGTCCGCGCGCCGTCTCCGGAGCCCCGATCGGTGCACGCGCCGTCTCCTAAGCCCCGTTCGGTCCAAGCGTCTTCTCCTAAACCCCGGTCGGTCCACGCGCCGTCTCCGACCCCCGATCGGCTCACGCATCGTCTCCTAAGCCCCGATCGGCTAACGCGTCGACTCCGAGCCCCGATCGTTCCACGCGCCGTCCCCGATCCCCGATCGATCCACGCGCCGTCTCCGAGCGCCGATCCGTTCACGCGCCGTCACCCGAGCCCCGATCGTTCCACACGCCCTCTCCGAGTCCCGATCGGTCCACGCTCCGTCTCCTGAGCCCGGATCGTTCCACGCGTCGTCTCCTGATCCCCGATCCGTAAACGCGTCGTCTCCGAGCCCTGATCGGTCCGCACGCCGTGTCCGATCCCCGATCGGTCCGCGTACCGCATTCTGAGCCGCGGTCCGTCCACGCGCCGTCTCCGAGCATCGATCGGTCCTCGCGCCGTCTCAGAGCGCCGATCATTTCACGCCCCGTCTCCTGAGCTCCGATCGTTCCACGCGCCGTCTCCGAGCCCCGATCGGTCCACGCGCCGTCTCCTGAGCCCCAATCGGTCCACACGCTGTCTCGTGAGCCCCGATAGGTACACGCGTCGTGTCCTACGCCCCGATCGGTCCACGCGTCGTCTCCTAAGCCCCGATCGGTCCATGCGCCGTCTCCTGAGCCCCGGCCGGTTCGTGCGCCGTCTCCGAGCCCCGTTCGATCTACGCGTCGCCTTGTAAGCCCAGATGCCTTCTCGCGCCGTCTCCGGGCCACGATCGGTCCAGGCGCCGCTTCCTGAGCCACGATCGGTCCACGCGTTGTCTCCTAGGCCCCGATCGGTGCACGCGTCGTCTCCGAGCCCCGATCGGTCCACGCGCCGTCGCCGAGCCATGATCGGCTCACGCGAGGCTCCTGAGCCCCGGTCGGTCCGCGAGACGTCTCCTGAGCCCCGATCGGTCGACGCGTCGTTTCCTGAACCCCGATCAGTCCACGCGCCGTCTCCTAAGCCCGGATCGTTCCACGCGCCGTCCTCGAGCCCCGATCGGTCCACGCGCCGTCTCCTGAGCCCGGATCGGTCCACGCGCAGCCTCCTGAGCCCCGATCGGTCCACGCGCCGTCGCCGAGCCGCGATCGTTCTACGCGCCGCTCCGAGCCCCGATCGGTCCACGCGCCGTCGCCGAGCTATGATCGGTCCATGCGCGGCCTCCTGAGCCCCGATCGGTCCACGCGCCGTCGCCGAGCCGCGATCGGTCCACCCGCGGCCTCCTGAGGCCCGATTGGTTCACGCGCCGTATCCGAGCCCCAATCGGTCCACGCGCCGTCTCCTGAGCCCCGATCGGTCCACGCGCGGCCTCCTGAGCCCCGATCGGTCCACGCGCCGTCGCCGAGCCGCGATCGGTCCACGCGTGGCCTCCTAAGCTCCGATCGGTCCACGCGCCGTCGCCGAACCCCAATTGGTCCACACGAAACCGCCTGAGCCCCAGTCGGTCCACGCGCTGTCTCCGAGCCCCGATCGGTCCACGCGTCGTCTCCGAGCCCCGATCGGTCCACGCGCCGTCTTCGAGCCCCGATCGGTCTACGCATGGTCTCCTAAGCCCCAATCGGTTAACGCGCCGTCTCCGAGCCCCGATCGGTCCACGCGCCGTCGCCGAACCCCAATTGGTCCACGCGCAACCGCCTGAGCCCCAGTCGGTCCACGCGCTGTCTCCGAGCCCCGATCGGTCCACGCGTCGTCTCCGAGCCCCGATCGGTCCACGCGCCGTCTTCGAGCCCCGATCGGTCTACGCATGGTCTCCTAAGCCCCAATCGGTTAACGCGCCGTCTCCGAGCCCCGATCGGTCCACGCGCCGTCGCCGAACCCCAATTGGTCCACGCGCAACCGCCTGAGCCCCAGTCGGTCCACGCGCTGTCACCGAGCCCCGATCGGTCCACGTGTGGTCTCCGAGCCCCTATCGGTCCACGCGCCGTCGCCGAGCCACGATCGGTCCACGCGCGGCCTCCTGAGCCCCGATCGGTCCACGCGTCGTTCCCTAAGCCCCGATCGATCCACGCGCAGTCTCCAGAGCCGCGATCGGTCCACGCATCCCCTCCTGAGCCCCGGACGGTTCACACGCCGTCTCCGAGCCGCGATCGGTCCACGCATCGTCTCCTAAGCCCCGATCGGTTAACGTGAAGTCTCCGAGCCCCGATCGGTCCGCGCGCCGGCTCCGGAGCCCCGATCGGTCCACGCGCCGTCTCCTAAGCCCCGTTCGGTCCAAGCGTTTTCTCCTAAACCCCGGTCGGTCCTCGCGCCGTCTCCGACCCCCGATCCGCTCACGCATCGTCTCCTAAGCCCCGATCGGCTAACGCGTCGACTCCGAGCCCCGATCGTTCCACGCGCCGTCCCCGATCCCCGATCGATCCACGCGCCGTCTCCGAGCGCCGATCCGTTCACGCGCCGTCACCCGAGCCCCGATCGTTCCACACGCCGTCTCCGAGTCCCGATCGGTCCACGCTCCGTCTCCTGAGCCCCGATCGGTCCAAGCGGCGTCTCCTAAGCCGCGATCCGTCCACGGGCCGTCTCCGAGCTGCTATCGGTAAACGCGCTGTCACCAAGCCCTGATCTGTACACGCGTCGTCTCCGAGCCCCGATCGGTCCACGCGCCGTCGCCGAGCCTCGATCGGTCCACGCGCAGCCTCCTGAGCCCCGATCGGTTCACGCGCCGGCTCCGAGCCCGATCGGTCCACGCATCGTCTCCTAAGCCCCGATCGGTTAACGTGCCGTCTCCGAGCCCCGATCGGTCCACGCGCCGTCTCCTGAGCCCCGGTCGGTTCACGCGCCGTCTCCGAGCCCCGATCGGTCCACGCGCCGTCGCCGAGCCATGATCGCTCCACGCGCGGCCTCCTGAGCCCCGGTCGCGTCACGCGCCGTATCCACGCCCCAATCGATCCACGCGCCGTCTCCTGAGTACCGATCGGTCCACGCGTCGTCTCCGAGCCCCGATCGGTCCACGCACTGTCTCCTGATCCCCATGGGTCCACGCGGCGCCTCCGGGGCCCCGATCGATCCACGCGAGGCTCCTAAGCCCCGATCGGTCCACGCGCAACCGCCTGAGCCCCAGTCGGTCGACGCGCTGTCTCCGAGCCCCGATCGGTCCACGCGTCGTCTCCGAGCCCCGATCGGTCCACGCGCCGTCGCCGAGCCACGATCGGTCCACGCGCGGCCTCCTGAGCCCCGATCGGTCCACGCGCCGTCGCCGAGCCGCGATCGGTCCACGCGCGGTCTCCTGAGCCCCGGTCGATCGAGGCGTCGTTCCCTAAGCCCCGATCCATCCACGCGCTGTCTCCTAAGTCCCGATTGGTCCAGGCCCCGTCTCCGAGCGCCGATTGGTTCACGCGCCGTCTCCTGAGAACGATCCGTCCACGCGCCGTCTCCTGAGCCCCGATCGGTCGACGCGCCGTCTCGTGAGCCCCGATCGGTCCACGCGCCGTCTCCGAGCCCCGATCGGTCCACGCGCCGTCTCCTGAGCCCCGATCGGTCCACGCGTCGTTCCCGAAGCCCCGATCCATCCACGCGCAGTCTCGCGAGCCCCGATCGGTGCACGCACCGTCTCCTAAGCCCCGATCAGTCCACGCCCCGTCTCCGAGCGCCGATCGGTTCACGCGCCGTCTCCTGAGTCCCGATCCGTCCAATCACTGTCTCCTGAGCCCCGGTCGGTCCACGCGCCGCCTCCTGCGCTCCGATCGGTCCACGCGCAGTCTCGCGAGCCCCGATCGGTGCACGCACCGTCTCCTAAGCCCCGATCGGTCCACGCCCCGTCTCCGAGCACCGATTGGTTCACGCACCGTCTCCTGAGACTCGATCCGTCCACGCGCAGTCTCCCGAGCCCCAATCGGTCCACGCGCCGTCTCCTGAGCCCCGATCGGTCCACGCGCCGTCTCCTCAGCCCCGATCGGTCCACGCGTCGTCTCCGAGCACCGATCGTTCCACGCGCCATCTCCGAGCCCCGATCGGTCCACGCGCCGTCTCCTGAGCCCCGATCGGTCCACGCGCCGTCTCCTGAGCCCCAATCGGTCCACACGCTGTCTCGTGAGCCCCGATAGGTACACGCGCCGTCTCCGAGCCCCCATCAGTCCACGCGTTGTCTCCTAAGCCCCGATCGGTCCACGCGCCGTCTTCGAGCCCTGATCGGTTCACGCATCGTCTCCTAAGCCCCGATCGGTTAACGCGCCGTCTCCGAGCGCCGAGCGGTCCACGCGCCGTCGCCGAACCCCAATTGGTCCACGCGCAACCGCCTGAGTCCCAGTCGGTCCACGCGATGTCTCCGAGCCCCGATCGGTCCACGCGCCGTCTCCTAAGCCGCGATCCGTCCACGGGCCGTCTCCGAGCTGCTATCGGTAAACGCGCCGTCACCAAGCCCTGATCTGTACACGCGTCGTCTCCGAGCCCCGATCGGTCCACGCGCCGTCGCCGAGCCTCGATCGGTCCACGCACCGTCTCCTGAGCCCCGATCGGTCTACGCGCCGTCTCCTAAGCCGCGATCCGTCCACGGGCCGTCTCCGAGCTGCTATCGGTAAACGCGCCGTCACCAAGCCCTGATCTGTACACGCGTCGTCTCCGAGCCCCGATCGGTCCACGCGCCGTCGCCGAGCCTCGATCGGTCCACGCGCAGCCTCCTGAGCCCCGATCGGTGCACGCGCCGGCTCCGAGCCCGATCGGTCCACGCATCGTCTCCTAAGCCCCGATCGGTTAACGTGCCGTCTCCGAGCCCCGATCGGTCCACGCGCCGTCTCCTGAGCCCCGGTCGGTTCACGCGCCGTCTCCGAGCCCCGATCGGTCCACGCGCCGTCGCCGAGCCATGATCGCTCCACGCGCGGCCTCCTGAGCCCCGGTCGCGTCACGCGCCGTATCCACGCCCCAATCGATCCACGCGCCGTCTCCTGAGTACCGATCGGTCCACGCGTCGTCTCCGAGCCCCGATCGGTCCACGCACTGTCTCCTGATCCCCATGGGTCCACGCGGCGCCTCCGGGGCCCCGATCGATCCACGCGAGGCTCCTAAGCGCCGATCGGTCCACGCGCAACCGCCTGAGCCCCAGTCGGTCGACGCGCTGTCTCCGAGCCCCGATCGGTCCCCGCGTCGTCTCCGAGCCCCGATCGGTCCACGCGCCGTCGCCGAGCCACGATCGGTCCACGCGCGGCCTCCTGAGCCCCGATCGGTCCACGCGCCCTCGCCGAGCCGCGATCGGTCCACGCGCGGTCTCCTGAGCCCCGGTCGGTTCACGCGCCGTCTCCTGAGCCCCGATCGGTCCACGCGTCGTTCCCTAAGCCCCGATCGATCCACGCGCAGTCTCCAGAGCCGCGATCGGTCCACGCATCCCCTCCTGAGCCCCGGACGGTCCACGCGCCGTCACCGAACCCCGATCGGTCGACTCGCCGTCTTCGAGCGCCGATCGGTTAACGCGCCGTCTCCGCGCCCCGATCAGTCCACGCGCTCTCTCCTGAGCCCCGACCGGTCCACGCGTCGTCTCCTAAGCCCCACTCGGTCCACACGCCGCCTACGGAGCCCCGATCGATCCACGCGTCGTCTTCTAAGCCCCAATCGGTCCACGCGCCGCCTACGGAGCCCCGATCGATCCACGCGAATCTCCTGAGCTCCGGTCGGTCGACGCGCCGTCTCCGGAGCCCCGATCGGTCCACGCGTCGTCTCCTAAGCCCCGATTCGTCGACGCGTCGTCTCCTGAGCCCCGATCAATTGACGCGTCTTCTCCTGAGCCCCGATCGCTTCTCGTGCCGCCTCCTGAGCCCCGATCCGTCGAGGCGTCGTCTCCGGAGCCCCGATCAATTGACGTGTCTTCTCCTGTGCCCCGATCGCTCCTCGCGCCGTCTCCTGAACCCCGCTCGGTCCATGCGTCGTCTTCTTAGCCCGGATGCCTCCACGCGCTGTCTCCGAGCCACGATCGGTCCAGGCGCCGTCTCCGGAGCCCCGATCGGTCCACGCGTCGTCTCCTAAGCCCCGATTCGTCCACCCGGCGTATCCGGGCGCCGATGATTTCACGCGCCGTCTCCTGAGACCCGATCGGTCCACGCGCCGTCGCCGAACCCCAATTGGTCCACGCGCAACCGCCTGAGCCCCAGTCGGTCCACGCACTGTGTCCGAGCCCCGATCGGTCCACGCGCCGTCTTGGAGCGCCGATCGGCCCACGCAACGTCTCCTAAGCCCCAATCGGTTAACGCGCCGTCTTCTGAGCCCCGATCGTTCTACGCACCGTGTCCGAGCCCCGCTCCGTCCACGCGCAGTCGCCGAGCCCCGATCGGTTCACGCGCGGTCTCCTGAGCCCCAGTCGGTACACGCGCTGTCTCCGAGCCCCGATCGGTCCACGCGTCGTCTCCTAAGCCCCGATCGTTCGACGCGTCGTCTCCTAAGCCCCGATCGGTCGACGCGTTGTCTCCTGAGCCCCAGTTGGTCCACGGGCTGTCTCCGAGCCCCGATCGATCCACGCACCGCCTCCTGAGCTCCGATCGGTCGACGCGCCGACTCCTAAGCCCCGATCCGTCCACGCGCCGTCTCCTGAGCCCCGATCGTCCAACGTGCCGTCTCCGAGCACCGATCGGTCCACGCGTCGCCTCCTGAGCCCCGGTCGGTCCACGCGCCGTGTCCTGAGCCCCGATCGGTCCACGCGTCGTCTCCTAAGCCCCGATTCGTCCACGCGACGTCTCCGGGCGCCGATGATTTCACGCGCCGTCTCCTGAGACCCGATCGTTCCACGCGCCGTCTCCGAGCCCCGATCGATCCACGCGCCGCCTCCTGAGCCCCGATCGGTCCACGCGCCGTCGCCGAACCCCAATTGGTCCACGCGCAACCGCCTGAGCCCCAGTCGGTCCACGCACTGTGTCCGAGCCCCGATCGGTCCACGCGCCGTCTCCTGAGCCCCAGTCGGTACACGCGCTGTCTCCGAGCCCCGATCGTTTAACGCGCCGTCTCCTGAGCCCCGATCGTTCGACGCGTCGTCTCCTAAGCCCCGATCGGTCCACGCGCGGTCTCCTGAGCCCCGATCGGTCCACGCGCCGTCGCCGAGCCGCGATCCGTCCACACGCGGCGTCCTAAGCCCCGATCGGTCCACGCGCCGTCGCCGAACCCCAATTGGTCCACGCGAAACCGCCTGAGCCCCAGTCGGTCCACGCGCTGTCTCCGAGCCCCGATCGGTCCACGCGTTGTCTCCGAGCCCCGATCGGTCCACGCGCCGTCGCCGAGTCATGATCTGTCCACGCGCGGCCTCCTGAGACCCGATGGGTCCACGCGACGCCTCTGGAGCCCCGATCGATCCACGCGAGTCTCCTGAGCCCCAGTCGGTCCGCGCGCCGTCTCCTGAGCCCCGATTGTTCGACGCGTCGTCTCCTGAGCCCCGATCGATCCACGCGTCGTCTCCTGAGCCCCGATCGTACCACACGCCGTTTCCTGAGCCCCGATCGCTCCACGCTCCGTCTCCCAGCCCCGATCGGTCCACGCGCCGTCTCCTGAGCCCGGATCGGTCCACGCGCCGTCGCCGAACCCCAATTGGTCCACGCGCCATCGCCTGTGCCCCAGTCGGTCCACGCGCCGTCTCCGAGCGCCCATCGGTTCACGCGCCGTCTCCTGAGCCCCGATCGCTCCACGCGCAGTCGCCGAGCCTCGATCGGTCCACGCGCCGTCTCCTAAGCCCCGATCGGTCCAAGCGCCTTCTGCTAAGCCCCGATCGGTCCAAGCGCCTTCTGCTAAGCCCCGATCGGTCCACGCGCCGTCTCCGAGCGCCGATCGGTCCACGCATCGTCACCTAAGATCCGATCGGTTAACGCACCGTCTCCCCGCCCCGATCGGTCCACGCGCCGTCTCCTGAGCCCCGATACATCCACGCGCAGTCGCCGAGCCCCGATCAGTCCACGCGCGGCCTCCTGAGCCCCGGTCGGTTCACGCGCCGTCTCCCCGCCGCGATCGGACCACGCGCCGTCTCCTGAGCCCTGATTCGTCCACGCGCGGCGTCGAGCCGCGATCGGTCCACGCGTCGTCTCCGAGCCCCGATCGGTCTACGCGCTGTGTCGTGAGCCCCGATAGGTACACGCGTCGTCTCCTACGCCCGATCGGTCCACGCGTCGTCTCCTGATCCCAATCGGTCCACGCGGCGCCTCCGGAGCCCCGATCGATCTACGCGAGTCTCCTGAGCCCCAGTCGGTCCGCGCGCCGTCTCCGGAGCCCCGATCGGTCCACGCGCCGTCTCCTAAGCCCCGTTCGGTCCAAGCGTCTTCTCCTAAACCCCGGTCGGTCCACGCGCCGTCTCCGACCCCCGATCGGCTCACGCATCGTCTCCTAAGCCCCGATCGGCTAACGCGTCGACTCCGAGCCCCGATCGTTCCACGCGCCGTCCCCGATCCCCGATCGATCCACGCGCCGTCTCCGAGCGCCGATCCGTTCACGCGCCGTCACCCGAGCCCCGATCGTTCCACACGCCCTCTCCGAGTCCCGATCGGTCCACGCTCCGTCTCCTGAGCCCGGATCGTTCCACGCGTCGTCTCCTGATCCCCGATCCGTAAACGCGTCGTCTCCGAGCCCTGATCGGTCCGCACGCCGTGTCCGATCCCCGATCGGTCCGCGTACCGCATTCTGAGCCGCGGTCCGTCCACGCGCCGTCTCCGAGCATCGATCGGTCCTCGCGCCGTCTCAGAGCGCCGATCATTTCACGCCCCGTCTCCTGAGCTCCGATCGTTCCACGCGCCGTCTCCGAGCCCCGATCGGTCCACGCGCCGTCTCCTGAGCCCCAATCGGTCCACACGCTGTCTCGTGAGCCCCGATAGGTACACGCGTCGTGTCCTACGCCCCGATCGGTCCACGCGTCGTCTCCTAAGCCCCGATCGGTCCATGCGCCGTCTCCTGAGCCCCGGCCGGTTCGTGCGCCGTCTCCGAGCCCCGTTCGATCTACGCGTCGTCTTGTAAGCCCAGATGCCTTCTCGCGCCGTCTCCGGGCCACGATCGGTCCAGGCGCCGCTTCCTGAGCCACGATCGGTCCACGCGTTGTCTCCTAGGCCCCGATCGGTGCACGCGTCGTCTCCGAGCCCCGATCGGTCCACGCGCCGTCGCCGAGCCATGATCGGCTCACGCGAGGCTCCTGAGCCCCGGTCGGTCCGCGAGACGTCTCCTGAGCCCCGATCGGTCGATGCGTCGTTTCCTGAACCCCGATCAGTCCACGCGCCGTCTCCTAAGCCCGGATCGTTCCACGCGCCGTCCTCGAGCCCCGATCGGTCCACGCGCCGTCTCCTGAGCCCGGATCGGTCCACGCGCAGCCTCCTGAGCCCCGATCGGTCCACGCGCCGTCGCCGAGCCGCGATCGTTCTACGCGCCGCTCCGAGCCCCGATCGGTCCACGCGCCGTCGCCGAGCTATGATCGGTCCATGCGCGGCCTCCTGAGCCCCGATCGGTCCACGCGCCGTCGCCGAGCCGCGATCGGTCCACCCGCGGCCTCCTGAGGCCCGATTGGTTCACGCGCCGTATCCGAGCCCCAATCGGTCCACGCGCCGTCTCCTGAGCCCCGATCGGTCCACGCGCGGCCTCCTGAGCCCCGATCGGTCCACGCGCCGTCGCCGAGCCGCGATCGGTCCACGCGCGGCCTCCTAAGCTCCGATCGGTCCACGCGCCGTCGCCGAGCCGCGATCGGTCCACGCATCGTCTCCTAAGCCCCGATCGGTTAACGTGAAGTCTCCGAGCCCCGATCGGTCCGCGCGCCGGCTCCGGAGCCCCGATCGGTCCACGCGCCGTCTCCTAAGCCCCGTTCGGTCCAAGCGTCTTCTCCTAAACCCCGGTCGGTCCTCGCGCCGTCTCCGACCCCCGATCGGCTCACGCATCGTCTCCTAAGCCCCGATCGGCTAACGCGTCGACTCCGAGCCCCGATCGTTCCACGCGCCGTCCCCGATCCCCGATCGATCCACGCGCCGTCTCCGAGCGCCGATCCGTTCACGCGCCGTCACCCGAGCCCCGATCGTTCCACACGCCGTCTCCGAGTCCCGATCGGTCCACGCTCCGTCTCCTGAGCCCGGATCGTTCCACGCGTCGTCTCCTGATCCCCGATCCGAAAACGCGCCGTCTCCGAGCCTCGATCGGTCCGCACGCCGTGTCCGATCCCCGATCGATCCACGCGATTCTCTTGAGCTCCGGTCGGTCGACGCGCCGTCTCCTGAGCCCCGATCGGTCCACGCGTCGTCTCCTAAGCCCCGATTCGTCGACGCGTCGTCTCCCGAGCCCCGATCAATTGACGCGTCTTCTCCTGAGCCCCGATCGCTTCTCGTGCCGCCTCCTGAGCCCCACTCCGTCGAGGCGTCGTCTCCGGAGCCCCGATCAATTGACGTGTCTTCTCCTGAGCCCCGATCGCTCCTCGCGCCGTCTCCTGAACCCCGCTCGGTCAATGCGTCGTCTTCTTAGCACGGATGCCTCTACGCGCCGTCTCCGAGCCACGATGGGTCCAGGCGCCGCTTCCTTCGCCCCGATCGGTCCACGCGCCGTCTCCTAACACTATTCCTACCAGGACCGGTCAAATGACCGTTTTTAAATTTTCATTTGGAATTTCCTACATTCAACGTATGTGAATCGCCTTTAAACTTTACCACTTTTCCTCATATATATGTATGATATATTTTTCAATATTCACTTATTTTTCTATTGTTTATTTTCCGAGAAAAATTTGTAGTCTGTCTTACCTACCACGACCGGTCATTTGACCGGTAGTACGATTTATACATTTTTGTAAGAGTTTCTCTCTAAGACTCAATGCCAAAACTATAAAGTCGTTACAAACGAAAGGTAGTGTAGTTATGACACGATTTTATCCGATAAGTGCCTTCCAGAAAATGGTTTACGGCACTTCCAAGTGTTTACAGTTCTCGCTCGACTATCGGGCTAGCGGTGTTTATTTGCTTGATTGATATCCGATACGGTCAAGATCCTCGAATGTTCTACGCCATCTCATCTACTATGACGTAAAATAAATAAACTTGTAACTGAAGGAAATGTATAGACGTCTTCTCACGAATTCAAATCAGTATAGTCTTGCGACACGAACAGAGTACATCGAACGTGAAAGTCACAAAGAGCATACTTGGCAGTCTTTTATTATTATTTTGTAATATTTTATATCGTATTACGTGTTATAAGTGCCATTTTCAAAATAGTGAACAAGACTAACAATACGTCGCAGTAAGTTTCACATTTTATCTTTTATTCTTTTTTATCTATTTTGATTTACATTTTCATATTTTAGTTTTTATTTTTGTAGAATATTTGTCCCCAAAATGTCAAGACGTTTGAGGAGTGCGAATGTATTATTAGAGAGAATAAATGATATCGATGCAGAATGTTCTGAAGATGATCAGGAAATTCTGGATATGGAAAATAACAATACGGAAAATTATGATCCACTTGAAACAGATTCGAACACCGATGAGAACGAAGAGAATATTTTGAACGTACGTAGACGACGAAAGTGAAGGAGATTTTTAGTTAGTTCCGATAGTGAGAATGAGGAAGAAGTAAGCGAAATTGCGATGGACGGAACTGTTTGGCAGGAAGTAAAAATAGGGTCTAATCCTGGAAGAGCACCTGGTCATAATATTTTTAGGGAAACATCAGGCCCGACTGGGTACAGTAAACGTAATATTATGAAAGGCGAAGTTAGGACGGCATTTTCTGTGATAATTGATAAGAATATAATCGAACTTATAAGAAAGTGCACAGAGGCAGAGGCATTTAGAGTGTTGGGATATAAATGGGAACTATCTACTGCAAAGTTATATGCATTTTTTGCAATTCTGTATGCACGCGGCGCATATGAGGCTAAGAATATAGATATAGCACTTCTATGGAATAAAAAGTGGGGCCCGCCTTTTTTCTCAAATACTATGAGTAGACATGACTTTACGGAGATTATGAGATTTATTCGATTTGACGACAGAAATCAACGAAGCCAACGGTTACAAACCGATAAATTTGCTATGATTTCCGAAGTTTGGTACAAGTTTATTGACAACAGTCAAAATTGTTATAAACCAGGACCATATATTACTATTGACGAACAATTATTTCCAACGAAAGCAAGGTGTAGATTTACTCAATACATGCCCAATAAACCGGACAAATTTGGTATAAAATTCTGGTTAGCATCCGTAGTGCGTAGCAAATATATAATAAACGGCTTTCCATATTTGGGAAAAGATGAAAGTAGAGAACCCTCAGTTCCTCTTGGAGAGTTTGTCACTATGAAATTAGCAAAACCGTATGTAGGATGTGGAAGAAATATAACCACGGACAACTTTTTTACAAGCCTACCTTTAGCAACAAAACTTTTAGCAAAAAAAACTACGATTGTTGGGACAATTAGAGCAAATAGAAAAGAGCTACCAAGACGGGCAAAACTGAAAAATGACGACATGGCACTTTTTTCAACCAAACTCTATCGCTCAAATAATTGTATGTTGACAGTTTACAAAGCCAAACCAAGAAAGAAAGTTCTAATTCTCAGTTCAATGCACAACTCCGTACAAATTGAAAAAAATTACACCCGAACACCGGAGACAATTCAATTATATAATAGCACCAAGTTTGGCGTAGATGTGACCGACCAAATGGCCAGAAATTATTCGGTAAAATCTAAATCTCGGAGATGGCCTTTGCAAGTATTTTTTAATATCTTGGATTTAGCCGGGATAAATGCATGGGTGTTATATAAAGACAGGAATTTCTATTTCAGACAAGACAGGAATTTCTATTTCAATTGGCAGAAGAACTTGCCATCGAATACCAACAAGAGCTCGGCAAAAAAAATCAACCAATACCCATCGCAAGTACAAGTACAGGTTCTCGTGAACGGAAAACATGTCAGATAAGGTATTGTAAAGATAATAAGACGAACAAAATCTGTCTAAAATGTAAAAAGTACGTATGCGGAAAATGTACAGTTGAGAAGCCCATTTGTAAAAAATGCGACGAAAACGAATAAAATGTAGATTATGTACTCTTGAATAAAAGAAAATATATTTTTATACTGGTAAGCTGGCTATTGGTCTGCATTCAATATTGAAAAATATAAGTTGTGAAAGACCGGTCATTTGACCAGCCGTGGTAGGAATAGGTATACGTGAAGTGTCGGTAGGAATAGTGCTAAGCCCCAATCGGTCCACGCGGCGTCTCCGAGCGCCGATCATTTAACGCGCCGTCTCCTGAGACCCGATCGTTCCACGCGCCGTCTCCGAGCCCCGATCGGTCCGCGTGCCGCATTCTAAGCCACGGTCCATCCACGCGCCGTCTCCGAGTCCCGCTCCATCCACGCGTCGTCTCCTAAGCCCCGAACGGTCCACGCGCCGTCTCCTAAGCCCCGATTGATCCACGTGCCGTCTCCCAGCCCCGATCGATCCACGCGCCGTCTCATGAGCCCCAATCGGTCCACGCGTCGGCTCCTAGGCCCCGATCCATCGACGCGTCGTCTCGTGAGCTCCGATCGATCCACGCGCCGCCTCCTGAGCCCCGATCGCTCCACGCACCGTTTCCTGATCCCCGATCGGTCCACACGCCGTCTCCGAGCCCCGATCGGTCCGCGTGCCGCATTCTAAGCCACGGTCCATCCACGCGATGTCTCCGAGCCCCGATCGGTGCACGCGCCGTCTCCTAAGCCCCGATCGGTCCACGCGCCGTCTCCGAGCGCCGATCGGTTCACGCGCCGTCTCCTGAGCCCCGATCGCTCCACGCGACTTCTCCGAGCCCCGATCGGTCCACGCGCCGTCTCCTGAGCCCGGATCGGTCCACGCGCCGTTGCCGAACCCCAATTGGTCCACGCTCAACCGCCTGAGCCCCGGTTGGTCCACGCGCTGTCTCCGAGCCCCGATCGGTCCACGCGTCGTATCCAAACCCCGATCGGGCCACGCGCCGTCGCCGAGCCATGATCGGTCCACGCGCCGTCTCCTAGGCCCCGATCGGTCCACGCGCCGTGTCCGAGAGCCGATCGGTTCACGCGCCGTCTCCTGTGCCCCGATCGGTCCACGCGCCGTCTCCGGGCCCCGATCGGTCCACGCACCATCTCTTGCTCTCCAATCGGTCCACGCGCCGCCTCCGGAGCCCCGATCGATCCACGCTAGGCTCCTGAGCCCCGGCCGGTCCGCGCGCCGCCTCCTGAGCCCCGAAGGGTCGACGCGTCGTCTCCTGAGCCCCGATGCGTCCACGCAGTCGCCGAGCCCCGATCGGTCCACGCGGGCTCTCCTGAGCCCCGATCGGTCCACGCGCCGTCTCCTAAGCCCGGATCGATCCACGCGCCGTCTCCGAGCGCCGCTCGGTTCACGCGCCGTCTCCTGTGCTCCGATCGTTCCACGCGCCGTCTCCGAGCCCCGATCGGTCCACGCGCCGTCTCCTGAGCCCCGATCGTTCCACTAGCCGCCTCCTAAGCCCCGATCGGTCCAGGCGTCGTCTCCTAAGCCCCGACGGGTCCACGCGCCGTCTCCTAGGCCCCGATCGGTCCACGCGCCGTGTCCGAGAGCCGATCGGTTCACGCGCCGTCTCCTGTGCCCCGATCGGTCCACGCGCCGTCTCCGGGCCCCGATCGGTCCACGCACCATCTCCTGCTCTCCAATCGGTCCACGCGCCGCCTCCGGAGCCCCGATCGATCCACGCTAGGCTCCTGAGCCCCGGCCGGTCCGCGCGCCGCCTCCTGAGCCCCGAAGGGTCGACGCGTCGTCTCCTGAGCCCCGATGCGTCCACGCAGTCGCCGAGCCATGATCGGTCCACGCGCCGTCTCCTAGGCCCCGATCGGTCCACGCGCCGTGTCCGAGAGCCGATCGGTCCACGTGCCGTCTCCTAAGCCCCGATCTGTCCACGGGCCGTCTCCTAAGCCCCGATAGGTCCACGCGCCGTCTCCTGAGCCCCTATCGCTCCACGCGTCGTCTCCGAGCCCCGATCGGTCCATGCGCCGTCGCCGAGCCATGATCGCTCCACGCGCGGCCTCCTGAGCCCCGGTCGCGTCACGCGCCGTATCCACGCCCCAATCGATTCACGCGCCGTCTCCTGAGTCCCGATCGGTCCACGCGCCGTCGCCGAGCCATGATCAGTCCACGCGCGGCCTCCTGAGCCCCGATCGGTCCACGCGCCGTCGCCGAGCCGCGATCGGTCCACGCGCGGCCTCCTGAGCCCCGGTCGGTTCACGCGCCGTATCCGAGCCCCAATCGGTCCGCGCGCCGTCTCCTGAGCCCCGATTGGTCGACGCGTCGTCTCCTGAGCCCCGATCGATCCACGCGTCGTCTCCTGAGCCCCGATCGCGCCACACGCCGTTTCCTGAGCCCCGATCGGTCCACGCGTCGTCTTCAAAGCCCCGATGCCTCCACGCGCCGTCTCCGAGCCACGATCGGTCTAGGCGTCGCTTCCTGAGCCCCGATCGGTCATCGCGCCGTCTCCTAAGCCCCAATCGGTCCACGCGCCGCCTCGTAAGCCCCGATCGATCCACGCGTCGTCTCCGAACGCCGATCGGTTCACGCGCCATCTCCTGTGCTCCGATCGTTCCACGCGCCGTCTCCGAGCCCCGATCGGTCCACGCGCCGTCTCCTGAGCCCCAATCGGTCCACGCATCGGCTCCTAAGCCTCGATCGGTCCACGCGCGTCCTCCTTAGCCCCGGTCGGTCCACGCGCCATCTCCGAGCCCCGATCGGTCCACGCGCCGTCTCCTGAGCCCCGATACATCCACGCGCAGTCGCCGAGCCCCGATCGGTCCACGCGCGGTCTCCTGAGCCCCCGTCGGTCCACGCGCCGTCTCCGAGGCCCGATCGGTCCACGCGCCGTCTCCGAGCCCCGATCGGTCCAGGCGCGGTCTCCTGAGCCCGGATCGTTCCACGCGTCGTCCCCGAATCCCCGATCCGTACACGCGTCGTCTCCGAGCCTCGATCGGTCCACGCGCCGTCGCCGAGCCCCGATCGGTCCAGGCGTATCCTCCTGAGCCCCGGTCGGTCTGCGCGCCGTCTCCGAGCCCCGATCGGTTCACGCATCGTCTCCTAAGCCCCGATCGGTCCACGCGCCGTCTCCGAGCGCCGATCGGTTCACGCGCCGTCACCTGAGCCCCGATCGTTCCACGCGCCGTCTCCGAGCCTCGATCGGTCCACGCGCCGTCTCCTGAGCCCGGATCGTTCCACGCGTCGTCCCCGAATCCCCGATCCGTACACGCGTCGTCTCCGAGCCTCGATCGGTCCACGCGCCGTCGCCGAGCCCCGATCGGTCCAGGCGTATCCTCCTGAGCCCCGGTCGGTCTGCGCGCCGTCTCTTGAGCCCCGATCGGTCGACGCGTCGTTTCCTGAGCCCCAATCGGTCCACGCGCCGTCTCCTAAGCCCCAATCGGTCCACGCGCCGTCTCCTAAGCCCCGATCGGTCCAAGCGGCGTCTGCGAGCCCCCATCGGTCCACGCGGCGTTTTCTGAGCACCGTTCGGTCCACGCGTCGTCTTCAAAGCCCCGATGCCTCCACGCGCCGTCTCCGAGCCACGATCGGTCCGTGCGCCGCTTCCAGAGCCCCGAACGGTGCACGCGTCTTCTCCTGATCTCCGATCGGTCCACGCGCCGTCTCATATGCCCCGATCGGTCCACGCGCCGTCTCATAAGCCCCGATCGGTCCACTCGCCGTCTCCGAGCGCCGATCGGTTCACGCGCCGTCTCCTGAGCCCCGATCGTTCCACGCACCGTTTCCGAGCCCCGATCGGTCCACGCGCCGTCTCCTGAGCCCCGGTCGGTTCACGCGCCGTCTCCGAGCCCCGATCGGTCCACGCATCGTCTCCTAAGCCCACCTCTGTTAACGCGTCGTCTCCTGAGCACCGATCGGTCAACGCGCCGTTTCCTGAGCCCTGATCGGTCCATGCATCGTCTTTTAAGCCCCGATACCTCCACGCGCCGTCTCCGAGCCACGATCGGTCCAGGCGCGGTCTCCTGAGCCCCGGTCGGTCCTCGCATCGTCTCCTAAGCCCCGATCGGTTAGCGCGCCGTCTCCGAACCCCGATTGGTCCACACGCCGTCTCCAAGCCCCGATCGGTCCGCGTGCTGCATTCTAAGCCACGGTCCATCCACGCGCCGTCTCCGAGCCCCGCTCGATCCACGCGTCGTCTCCTAAGCCTCGATCGGTCGACGCGCCGTCTCCGAGCGCCGATCGGTTCACGCGCCGTCTTCTAAGCCCCGATCGTTCCACCCGCCGCCTCCTAAGCCCCGATCGGTCCAGGCTTCGTCTGCTAAGCCCCGACCGGTCCACGCGACGTCTCCTGAGCCCCTGTCAGTTCCCGCGCCGTCTCCGAGCCCGATCGGTCCACGCATCGTCTCCTAAGCCCCTATTGGTTAACGCGCCGTCTCCGAGCCCCGATCGGTCCATGCGCGGTCTCCTGAACCCCGATACGTCCACGCGCAGTCTCCTGAGCCCCAATCGGTCGACGCGTCGTCTCCTAAGACCCGACCGGTTCACCCGCCGTCTCCTGTGCACCGATCGATTCACGCGCCGTCTCATAAGCCCCGATCTGTCCACGGGCCGTCTCCGAGCCGCGATCGGTAAACGCGCCGTCACCAAGCCCCGATCCGTACACGCGTCGTCTCCGAGCCCCGATGGGTCCACGCGCCGTCGCCGAGCCTCGATCGGTCCACGCGCGGCCTCCTAAGCCCCGATCTGTCCAGGCGTCGTCTCCTAAGCCCCGACGGGTCCACGCGCCGTCTCCTGAACCCCGATCGGTCCACGTGCCGTCTCCTAAGCCCCGATCTGTCCACGGGCCGTCTCCTAAGCCCCGATCGGTCCACGCGCCGTCTCCTGAGCCCCTATCGCTCCACGCGTCGTCTCCGAGCCCCGATCGGTCCATGCGCCGTCGCCGAGCCATGATCGCTCCACGCGCGGCCTCCTGAGCCCCGGTCGCGTCACGCGCCGTATCCACGCCCCAATCGATTCACGCGCCGTCTCCTGAGTCCCGATCGGTCCACGCGCCGTCGCCGAGCCATGATCAGTCCACGCGCGGCCTCCTGAGCCCCGATCGGTCCACGCGCCGTCGCCGAGCCGCGATCGGTCCACGCGCGGCCTCCTGAGCCCCGGTCGGTTCACGCGCCGTATCCGAGCCCCAATCGGTCCGCGCGCCGTCTCCTGAGCCCCGATTGTTCGACGCGTCGTCTCCTGAGCCCCGATCGATCCACGCGTCGTCTCCTGAGCCCCGATCGCGCCACACGCCGTTTCCTGAGCCCCGATCGGTCCACGCGTCGTCTTCAAAGCCCCGATGCCTCCACGCGCCGTCTCCGAGCTACGATCGGTCCGTGCGCCGCTTCCACAACCCCGATCGGTCCACGCGTCAACTCCTGATCTCCGATCGGTCCACGCGCCGTCTCCTAAGCCCCGATCGGTCCACGCGCCGTCTCCGAGCCCCGATCGGTCCAGGCGTGGCTTCCTGAGCCGCGGTCGGTCCAGGCGCCATTTCCTGAGCCCCGATCGGTCCACGCGTTTTGTCCTAAGCCCCGATCGGTCCACGCGTCGTCTCCTCAGCCCCGATCGGTCGACGCGTCGTCTCCTGAGCCCCGATCGATCCACGCATAGTCTCCTAAGCCCCGATCGCTCCACGCGCCGATTTCTGAGCCCCGATCAATTGACGCGTCTTCTCCTGAGCCCCGATCGCTCCTCGCGCCGTCTCCTGAGCCCCACTCGGTCCCTGCGTCGTCTTCTTAGCCCCGATGCCTCCACGCGCCGTCTCCGAGCCACGATCGGTCTAGGCGTCGCTTCCTGAGCCCCGATCGGTCATCGCGCCGTCTCCTAAGCCCCAATCGGTCCACGCGCCGCCTCGTAAGCCCCGATCGATCCACGCGTCGTCTCCGAACGCCGATCGGTTCACGCGCCATCTCCTGTGCTCCGATCGTTCCACGCGCCGTCTCCGAGCCCCGATCGGTCCACGCGCCGTCTCCTGAGCCCCAATCGGTCCACGCATCGGCTCCTAAGCCCACCTCTGTTAACGCGTCGTCTCCTAAGCCCCGATCGGTCCACGCGCCGTCTCCGAGCGCCGATCGGTTCACGCGCCGTCACCTGAGCCCCGATCGTTCCACGCGCCGTCTCCGAGCCTCGATCGGTCCACGCGCCGTCTCCTGAGCCCGGATCGTTCCACGCGTCGTCCCCGAATCCCCGATCCGTACACGCGTCGTCTCCGAGCCTCGATCGGTCCACGCGCCGTCGCCGAGCCCCGATCGGTCCAGGCGTATCCTCCTGAGCCCCGGTCGGTCTGCGCGCCGTCTCTTGAGCCCCGATCGGTCGACGCGTCGTTTCCTGAGCCCCAATCGGTCCACGCGCCGTCTCCTAAGCCCCAATCGGTCCACGCGCCGTCTCCTAAGCCCCGATCGGTCCAAGCGGCGTCTGCGAGCCCCCATCGGTCCACGCGGCGTTTTCTGAGCACCGTTCGGTCCACGCGTCGTCTTCAAAGCCCCGATGCCTCCACGCGCCGTCTCCGAGCCACGATCGGTCCGTGCGCCGCTTCCAGAGCCCCGAACGGTGCACGCGTCTTCTCCTGATCTCCGATCGGTCCACGCGCCGTCTCATATGCCCCGATCGGTCCACGCGCCGTCTCATAAGCCCCGATCGGTCCACTCGCCGTCTCCGAGCGCCGATCGGTTCACGCGCCGTCTCCTGAGCCCCGATCGTTCCACGCACCGTTTCCGAGCCCCGATCGGTCCACGCGCCGTCTCCTGAGCCCCGGTCGGTTCACGCGCCGTCTCCGAGCCCCGATCGGTCCACGCATCGTCTCCTAAGCCCACCTCTGTTAACGCGTCGTCTCCTGAGCACCGATCGGTCAACGCGCCGTTTCCTGAGCCCTGATCGGTCCATGCATCGTCTTTTAAGCCCCGATACCTCCACGCGCCGTCTCCGAGCCACGATCGGTCCAGGCGCGGTCTCCTGAGCCCCGGTCGGTCCTCGCATCGTCTCCTAAGCCCCGATCGGTTAGCGCGCCGTCTCCGAACCCCGATTGGTCCACACGCCGTCTCCAAGCCCCGATCGGTCCGCGCGCTGCATTCTAAGCCACGGTCCATCCACGCGCCGTCTCCGAGCCCCGCTCGATCCACGCGTCGTCTCCTAAGCCTCGATCGGTCGACGCGCCGTCTCCGAGCGCCGATCGGTTCACGCGCCGTCTTCTAAGCCCCGATCGTTCCACCCGCCGCCTCCTAAGCCCCGATCGGTCCAGGCTTCGTCTGCTAAGCCCCGACCGGTCCACGCGACGTCTCCTGAGCCCCTGTCAGTTCCCGCGCCGTCTCCGAGCCCGATCGGTCCACGCATCGTCTCCTAAGCCCCTATTGGTTAACGCGCCGTCTCCGAGCCCCGATCGGTCCATGCGCGGTCTCCTGAACCCCGATACGTCCACGCGCAGTCTCCTGAGCCCCAATCGGTCGACGCGTCGTCTCCTAAGACCCGACCGGTTCACCCGCCGTCTCCTGTGCACCGATCGATTCACGCGCCGTCTCATAAGCCCCGATCTGTCCACGGGCCGTCTCCGAGCCGCGATCGGTAAACGCGCCGTCACCAAGCCCCGATCCGTACACGCGTCGTCTCCGAGCCCCGATGGGTCCACGCGCCGTCGCCGAGCCTCGATCGGTCCACGCGCGGCCTCCTAAGCCCCGATCTGTCCAGGCGTCGTCTCCTAAGCCCCGACGGGTCCACGCGCCGTCTCCTGAACCCCGATCGGTCCACGTGCCGTCTCCTAAGCCCCGATCTGTCCACGGGCCGTCTCCTAAGCCCCGATCGGTCCACGCGCCGTCTCCTGAGCCCCTATCGCTCCACGCGTCGTCTCCGAGCCCCGATCGGTCCATGCGCCGTCGCCGAGCCATGATCGCTCCACGCGCGGCCTCCTGAGCCCCGGTCGCGTCACGCGCCGTATCCACGCCCCAATCGATTCACGCGCCGTCTCCTGAGTCCCGATCGGTCCACGCGCCGTCGCCGAGCCATGATCAGTCCACGCGCGGCCTCCTGAGCCCCGATCGGTCCACGCGCCGTCGCCGAGCCGCGATCGGTCCACGCGCGGCCTCCTGAGCCCCGGTCGGTTCACGCGCCGTATCCGAGCCCCAATCGGTCCGCGCGCCGTCTCCTGAGCCCCGATTGTTCGACGCGTCGTCTCCTGAGCCCCGATCGATCCACGCGTCGTCTCCTGAGCCCCGATCGCGCCACACGCCGTTTCCTGAGCCCCGATCGGTCCACGCGTCGTCTTCAAAGCCCCGATGCCTCCACGCGCCGTCTCCGAGCTACGATCGGTCCGTGCGCCGCTTCCACAACCCCGATCGGTCCACGCGTCAACTCCTGATCTCCGATCGGTCCACGCGCCGTCTCCTAAGCCCCGATCGGTCCACGCGCCGTCTCCGAGCCCCGATCGGTCCAGGCGTGGCTTCCTGAGCCGCGGTCGGTCCAGGCGCCATTTCCTGAGCCCCGATCGGTCCACGCGTTTTGTCCTAAGCCCCGATCGGTCCACGCGTCGTCTCCTCAGCCCCGATCGGTCGACGCGTCGTCTCCTGAGCCCCGATCGATCCACGCATAGTCTCCTAAGCCCCGATCGCTCCACGCGCCGATTTCTGAGCCCCGATCAATTGACGCGTCTTCTCCTGAGCCCCGATCGCTCCTCGCGCCGTCTCCTGAGCCCCACTCGGTCCCTGCGTCGTCTTCTTAGCCCCGATGCCTCCACGCGCCGTCTCCGAGCCACGATCGGTCTAGGCGTCGCTTCCTGAGCCCCGATCGGTCATCGCGCCGTCTCCTAAGCCCCAATCGGTCCACGCGCCGCCTCGTAAGCCCCGATCGATCCACGCGTCGTCTCCGAACGCCGATCGGTTCACGCGCCATCTCCTGTGCTCCGATCGTTCCACGCGCCGTCTCCGAGCCCCGATCGGTCCACGCGCCGTCTCCTGAGCCCCAATCGGTCCACGCATCGGCTCCTAAGCCTCGATCGGTCCACGCGCGTCCTCCTTAACCCCGGTCGGTCCACGCGCCATCTCCGAGCCCCGATCGGTCCACGCATCGTCTCCTAATCCCCGATCGGTTAACGTGCCGTCTGCGAGCCCCGATCGGTCCACGCGCCGTCTCCTGAGCCCCGATACGTCCACGCGCAGTCGCCGAGCCCCGATCGGTCCAGGCGCGGTCTCCTGAGCCCGGATCGTTCCACGCGTCGTCCCCGAATCCCCGATCCGTACACGCGTCGTCTCCGAGCCTCGATCGGTCCACGCGCCGTCGCCGAGCCCCGATCGGTCCAGGCGTATCCTCCTGAGCCCCGGTCGGTCTGCGCGCCGTCTCCGAGCCCCGATCGGTTCACGCATCGTCTCCTAAGCCCCGATCGGTCCACGCGCCGTCTCCGAGCGCCGATCGGTTCACGCGCCGTCACCTGAGCCCCGATCGTTCCACGCGCCGTCTCCGAGCCTCGATCGGTCCACGCGCCGTCTCCTGAGCCCGGATCGTTCCACGCGTCGTCCCCGAATCCCCGATCCGTACACGCGTCGTCTCCGAGCCTCGATCGGTCCACGCGCCGTCGCCGAGCCCCGATCGGTCCAGGCGTATCCTCCTGAGCCCCGGTCGGTCTGCGCGCCGTCTCCTGAGCCCCGATCGGTCGACGCGTCGTTTCCTGAGCCCCAATCGGTCCACGCGCCGTCTCCTAAGCCCCAATCGGTCCACGCGCCGTCTCCTAAGCCCCGATCGGTCCAAGCGGCGTCTGCGAGCCCCCATCGGTCCACGCGGCGTTTTCTGAGCACCGTTCGGTCCACGCGTCGTCTTCAAAGCCCCGATGCCTCCACGCGCCGTCTCCGAGCCACGATCGGTCCGTGCGCCGCTTCCAGAGCCCCGAACGGTGCACGCGTCTTCTCCTGATCTCCGATCGGTCCACGCGCCGTCTCATATGCCCCGATCGGTCCACGCGCCGTCTCATAAGCCCCGATCGGTCCACTCGCCGTCTCCGAGCGCCGATCGGTTCACGCGCCGTCTCCTGAGCCCCGATCGTTCCACGCACCGTTTCCGAGCCCCGATCGGTCCACGCGCCGTCTCCTGAGCCCCGGTCGGTTCACGCGCCGTCTCCGAGCCCCGATCGGTCCACGCATCGTCTCCTAAGCCCACCTCTGTTAACGCGTCGTCTCCTGAGCACCGATCGGTCAACGCGCCGTTTCCTGAGCCCTGATCGGTCCATGCATCGTCTTTTAAGCCCCGATACCTCCACGCGCCGTCTCCGAGCCACGATCGGTCCAGGCGCGGTCTCCTGAGCCCCGGTCGGTCCTCGCATCGTCTCCTAAGCCCCGATCGGTTAACGCGCCGTCTCCGAACCCCGATTGGTCCACACGCAGTCTCCAAGCCCCGATCGGTCCGCGTGCTGCATTCTAAGCCACGGTCCATCCACGCACCGTCTCCGAGCCCCACTCGATCCGCGCGTCGTCTCCTAAGCCTCGATCGGTCCACGCGCCGTCTCCTAAGCCCCGATCGGTCCACGCGCCGTCTCCGAGCGCCAATCGGTTCACGCGCCGTCTCCTGAGCCCCGATCGCTCCACGCGCCGTCTCCGAGCCCCGATCGGTCCAGGCGCCGTCTCCTGAGCCCGGATCGGTCCACGCGCCGTCGCCGAACCCCAATAGGTCCACGCGCAACCGCCGGAGCCCCGGTTGGTCCACGCGCTGTCTCCGAGCCCCGATCGGTCCACGCGTCGTATCCAAACCCCGATCGGTTCACGCGCCGTCTCCTGAGCCCCGATCATTCCACGCGATGTCTCCGAGCCCCGATCGGTCCACGCGCCGTCTCCTAAGCCCCGATCGGTCCACGCGCCGTCTCCGAGCGCCAATCGGTTCCCGCGCCGTCTCCTGAGCCCCGATCGCCCCACGCGCCGTCTCCGAGCCCCCATCGGTCCACGCGTCGCCTCCGAGCCCCGATCGCTCCACGCACCGATTTCTGAGCCCCGATCAATTGACGCGTCTTCTCCTGAGCCCCGATCGCTCCTCGCGCCGTCTCCTGTGCCCCGCTCGGTCCATGCGTTGTCTTCTTAGCCCCGATGCCTCCACGCCCCGTCTCCAAGCGCCGATCGGTTCACGCGCCGTCTACTGAGCCCCGATCGTTCCACGCGCCATCTCCGAGCCCCGATTGGTCCACGCGCCGTCTCCTAAGCCCCGATCGGTTCACGCGCCTTCTCCTAAGCCCCGATCGGTTCACGCATCGTCTCCTGAGCCCCGATCGTTCCACGCGCCGTTTCCGAGCTCCGATCGGTCCACGCGGCGCCTCCGGAGCCCCGATCGATCCACGCACCGCCTCCTGAGCCCCGGACGGTCCAGGCGCCGTCGCCGAGCCCCGATCGGTCCAGGCGTATCCTCCTGTGCCCCGGTCGGTCCACGCGCCTTCTCCGAGCCCCGATCATTCCACGCGCCGTCTCGGAGCCCCGATCGATCCACGCGCCGTCTCCTGAACCCCGATCTGTCCAAGCGCCGTCTCCTGAGCCCCGATCGGACCACGCGCCTTCTCCTCAGCCCCGATCGTTCCACGCGCCGTCTCCGAGCCCCGATCGGTCCACGCGCCGTCTCCTAAGCCCCGATCGGTCCAAGCGCCTTCTCCTAAGCCCCGATCGGCCCACGCGCCGTCTCCTGAGCCCCGATCGCTCCACACCCCTTCTCCTGAGCCCCGATCGGTCAACGCGTCGTCTCCTAAGCCCCGACCGGTTCACGCGCCGTCTGCTGTGCCCCGATCGATTCACGTGCCGTTTCCTATGCCCCGATCGGTCCACCCGTCGTCTCTTAAGCCCCAATCGGTCCACGCGCCATCTCCGGGCGCCGATCATTTCACGCGCCGTCTCCTGATCCCCGGTCGGTCCGCGCGCCGTCACCTGAGCCCCGATCGGTGGACGCGTAGTCTCCTAAGCCCCGATCGGTCCACGCGCCGTCTCCGAGCCCCGGTCGGTTCATGCGCCGTCTCCGAGCCCCGTTCGATCCACGCGTCGTCTTGTAATCCCAGATGCCTTCTCGCGCCGTCTCCGGGCCACGATCGGTCCAGGCGCCGCTTCCTGAGCCACGATCGGTACACGCGTTGTCTCCTAGGCCCCGATCGGTCCACGCGCCTGCTCCGAGCCCCGATCGGTACACGCATCGTCTCCTAAGCCCCGATCGGTTAACGCGCCGTCTCCGAGCCCCGAACGGTCCACGCGCGGTCGCCGAACCCCAATTGGTCCACGCGCAACCGCCTGAGACCCAGTCGGTTCACGCGCTGTCGCCGAACCTCGATCGGTCCACGCATCGTCTCCGAGCCCCGATCGGTCCACGCGCCGTCGTCGAGCCATGATCGGTCCACGCGCGGCCTCCTGAGTCCCGATCGGTCCACGCGCCGTCGCCGAGCCGCGATCGGTCCACGCGCGGCCCCTGAGCCCCGATTGGTTCACGCGCCGTATCCGAGCCCCAATCGGTCCACGCGCCGTCTCCTGAGCCCCGATCGGTCCACGACCCGTCTCCGGGCCCCGATCGGTGCACGCGCCGTCTCCTAAGCCCCGATCGGTCCACGCGCCGTCGCCGAACCCCAATTGGTCCACGCGAAACCGCCTGAGCCCCAGTCGGTCCACGCGCTGTCTCCGAGCCCCGATCGGTCCACGCGTCGTCTCCAAGTCATGATCTGTCCACGCGCGGCCTCCTGAGACCCGATCGGTCCACGCGCCGTCTTCGAGCCCCGATCGGACCACGCATCGTCTCCTAAGCCCCAATCGGTTAACGCGCCGTCTCCGAGCCCCGATCGGTCAACGCGTCGTCGCCGAACCCCAATTGGTCCACGCGCAACCGCCTGAGCCCCAGTCGGTCCACGCGCTGTCTCCGAGCCCCGATCGGTCCACGCGTCGTCTCCGAGCCCCGATCGGTCAACGCGTCGTCGCCGAACCCCAATTGGTCCACGCGCAACCGCCTGAGCCCCAGTCGGTCCACGCGTCGTCTCCGAGCTCCAATCGGTCCACGCGCCGTTTCCTGAGACCTGATCGGTCCATGCGCCGTCGCCGAGCCGCGATCGGTCCACGCGCGGCCCCTGAGCCCCGATTGGTTCACGCGCCGTATCCGAGCCCCAATCGGTCCACGCGCCGTCTCCTGAGCCCCGATCGGTCCACGCGCCGTCGCCGAACCCCAATTGGTCCACGCGAAACCGCCTGAGCCCCAGTCGGTCCACACGCTGTCTCCGAGCCCCGATCGGTCCACGCGTCGTCTCCGAGCCCCGAGCGGTCCACGCGCCGTCGCCGAGTCATGATCTGTCCACGCGCGACCTCCTGAGACCCGATCGATCCACGCGTCGTCTCCTAAGCCCCGATCGGTTCACGCGCCGTCTCCGGGCCCCGATCGATGCACGCGCCGTCTCCTAAGCCCCGATCGATCGACGCGCCGTCGCCGAACCCCAATTGGTCCACGCGCAACCGCCTGAGCCCCAGTCGGTCCACGCACTGTCTCCGAGCCCCGATCGGTCCACGCGCCGTCTTCGAGCCCCGATCGGTCGACGCAACGTCTCCTAAGCCCCAATCGGTTAACGCGCCGTCTCCTGAGCCCCGATCGTTCTACGCGCCGGCTCCGAGCCCCGATCGGTGCACGCGCCGTCTCCTAAGCCCCGATCGGTCCACGCGCCGTCGCCGAACCCCAATTGGTCCACGCGAAACCGCCTGAGCCCCAGTCGGTCCACGCGCTGTCTCCGAGCCCCGATCGGTCCACGCGTCGTCTCCGAGCCCCGGTCGGTCCACGCGCCGTCTCCGAGCCCCGATCGGTCCACGCATCGTCGCCGAACCCCAATTGGTCCACGCTCATCCGCCTGACCCCCAGTCGGTCCACGCGCTGTCTCCGAGCCCCGATCGGTCCACGCGTCGTCTCCGAGCCCCGATCGGCCCACGCGCCGTCGCCGAGCCACGATCGGTCCACGCGCGGCCTCCTGAGCTCCGATCGGTCCACGCGCCGTCGCCGAACCGCGTTCGGTTCTCGCGCGGCCTCCTGAGCCCCGGTCGGTTCACGCGCGGCCTCCTGAGCCCCGGTCGGTTCACGCGCCGTATCCGAGCCCCAATCGGGCGACGCGCCGTCTCCTGAGTCCCGATCGGTCCCCGCGCCGTCTGCTGAGCGCCGATCATTCCACCCGTCGTCTCCGAGCCCCGGTCGGTCCACGCGCCGTCTCCGAGCCCCGATCGGTCCACGCATCGTCTCCTACGCCCCGATCGGTTAACGCGCCGACTCGGAGCCCCGATCGGTGCACGCGCCGTCTCCTAAGCCCCGATCGGTCCACGCGCCGTCGCCGAACCCCAATTGGTCCACGCGAAACCGCCTGAGCCCCAGTCGGTCCACGCGCTGTCTCCGAGCCCCGATCGGTCCACGCGTCGTCTCCGAGCCCCGGTCGGTCCACGCGCCGTCTCCGAGCCCCGATCGGTCCACGCATCGTCGCCGAACCCCAATTGGTCCACGCTCATCCGCCTGACCCCCAGTCGGTCCACGCGCTGTCTCCGAGCCCCGATCGGTCCACGCGTCGTCTCCGAGCCCCGAACGATCCACGCGCCGTCTCCTGAGCCCCGATCGTTCCACGCCCCTTCTCCTAAGCCACGATCGGTCAGCGCCGTCTCCGAGCGCCGATTGGTTCACGCGCCGTCTCCGAGCCCTGATCGGTCCACGCGCCGTCTCCTGAGCCCCGATCGGTCCACGCGTCGCTTCCTAAGCCACATCTGTGCACGCGTCGTCTCCTATCCCCGGACGGTCCACGGGTCGTCTCCTAAGCCCCGATCGGTCCACGCGCCGTCTCCTGAGCCCCGGTCGGTTCACGCGCCGTCTTCGAGCCCCGATCGGTCCATGCGTCGTCTTCTAAGCCCAGATGCCTCCTCGCGCCGTCTCCGAGCCCCGATCGGTCCACGCGCCGTCGCCGAACCCCAATTGGTCCAGGCGCAACCGCCTGAGCCCCAGTCGGTCCACGCGCGGCCTCCTGAGCCATGGTTGGTTCACGCGCCGTCTCCTGAACCCCGATTGGTCCACGCGTCGTTCCCTAAGCCCCGGTCCATCCACGCGCAGTCTCCTGAGCCCCGATCGGTCCACACATCGCCTCCTGTGACCCGGACGGTCCAGGCACCGTCTCCAAACCACGATCGGTCGACGCGCCGTCTCCTAGGCCCCGATCGGTCCACGTGCCGTCTCCGAGCCCCGATCGGTCCACGCACCGTGTCCTGATCCCCATCGGTCCACGCGGCGCCTCCGGAGCCCCGATCGATCTACGCGAGGCTTCTGAGCCCCGGTTCGTCCGCGCGCCGTCTCCTGAGCTCCGATCGGTCGACGCGTCGTCTCCTGAGCCCCGATCGATCCACGGGTCGTCTCCTGAGCCCCGATCGCTCCAGGCGCCGTTTTCTGAGCACCGTTCGGTCCACGCGTCGTCTTCAAAGCCCCGATGCCTCCACGCGCCGTCTCCGAGCGACGATCGGTCCGTGCCCCGCTTCCAGAGCCCTATCGGTCCACGCGTCCTCTCCTGATCTCCTATTGGTCGACGCGCCGTCTCCTAAGCCCCGATCGGTCCACGTGCCATCTCCGAGCGCCGATCGGTCCACGCGCCGTCTCCTAAGCCCCGATCGGTCCGCCCGCCTTGTCCTAAGCCCCGATCGGTCCACGTGCCGTCTCCGAGCGTCGATCGGTTCACGCACCGTCTCCTGAGCCCCGATCGTTCCACGCGCCGTTTCCGAGCCCCGATCGGTCCACGCGCCGTCTCCTGAGCCCGGATCGGTCCACCCGTCGTCCTCGAATTCCCGATCCGCACACGCGTCGTCTCCGAGCCTCGACCGGTCCACGCGCCGTCTCCTGAGCCCTGATCATTCCACGCGCCGTCTCCTAAGCCGCGATCCGTCCACGGGCCGTCTCCGAGCTGCTATCGGTAAGCGCGCCGTCACCAAGCCCTGATCCATACACGCGTCGTCTCCGAGCCCCGACCGGTCCACGCGCCGTCGTCGAGCCTCGATCGGTCCACGCGCGGCCTCCTGAGCCCCGATCGGTTCACGTGCCGTCTCCTGAGCCCCGGTCGGTTCACGCGCCATCTCCGAGCCCCGATGGGTCCACGCGCCGTCTCCTGAGCCCGGATCGGTCCACCCGTCGTCCTCGAATCCCCGATCCGCACACGCGTTGTCTCCGAGCCTCGACCGGTCCACGCGCCGTCTCCTGAGCCCCGATCATTCCACGCGCCGTCTCCTAAGCCGCGATCCGTCCACGGGCCGTCTCCGAGCTGCTATCGGTAAACGCGCCGTCACCAAGCCCCGATCCGTACACGCGTCGTCTCCGAGCCCCGATCGGTCCACGCGCCGTCTCCGAGCACCGATTGGTCCGCGCGCCGTCGCCCGAGCCCCAATTGGTCCACGCGCCGTCGCCCGAACCCCAATTGGCCCACGAGCAACCTCCTGAGCTCCAGTCGGTCCACGCGCAGTCGCCGAGCCCCGATCGATCCCCGCATCGTCTCCTAAGCCCCGATCGGTTGACGCGTCATTTACGAGCCCCGATCGGTCTACGCGCCGTCTCCTGAGACCCAATCGGTCCACACGCCGTCTCCTAAGCATCGATCCGTCCACGGGCCGTCTGTAAACCGCGATCAGTCAACGCTCCGTCACCAAGCCCCGATACGTACAAGCGTCGTGTCCGAGCCCCGATCGGTTAACGCGCCGGCTCCGAGCCCCGATCGGCCCACGCGCCGTCTCCTGAGCCCCGATACGTCCACGCGCAGTCGCCGAGCCCCGCTCGGTCCACGCGTTGTCTCCTAATCCCCGATCGGTCCATGTGCCGTCTCCGAGCCCCGATCGGTCCACGCACTGTCTCCTGATCCCCATGGGTCCACGCGGCGCCTCCGGGGCCCCGATCGATCCACGCGAGGCTTCTAAGTCCCGATCGGTCCACGTGCCGTCTCCTGAGCCCCGATCGTTCCACGCGCTGTCTCCGAGCCCCGATTGGTCCACGCACCGTCTCCGTGCCCCGATCGGTCCACGCAATGTCTCCTGATCCCCATGGGTCAACGCGGCGCCTCCGGAGCCCCGATCGATCCACGCGAGGCTCCTGTGCCCCGATCGGACCACGCATCGTCTCCTAAGCCCCAATCGGTTAACGCGCCGTCTCCGAGCCCCGATCGGTCCGCGCGCCGTCGCCGAACCCCAATTGGTCCACGCTCAACCGCCTGACCCCCAATTCGTCCACGCTCAACCGCCTGACCCCCAGTCGGTCCACGCGCTGTCTCCGAGCCCCGATCGGTCCACGCGTCGTCTCCGAGCCCCGATCAGCCCACGCGCCGTCGCGGAGCCACGATCGGTCCACGCGCGGCCTCCTGAGCCCCGATCGGTCCACACATCGCCTCCTGAGACCCGGACGGTCCAGGCACCGTCTCCAAACCACGATCGGTCGACGCGCCGTCTCCGAGCCCCGATCGGCCGACGCGCCGTCGCCGAACCCCAATTGGTCCAGGCGCCGTCTCCGAACCCCGATCGGTCCACGCATCGTCTCCTAAGCCCCGATCGGTCCACGCGCCTTCTCCTAAGCCCCGATCGATCCACGCGCCGTCTCCGAGGGCCGATCGGTTCACGCGCCGTCTCCTGTGCTCCGATCGTTCCACGCGCCGTCTCCGAGCCCCGATCGGTCCACGCATCGTCTCCTAAGCCCCGATCAGTCCACGCGCGGCCTCCTGAGCCCCGGTCGGTTCACGCGCCGTCTCCCCGCCACGATCGGTCCACGCGCCGTCTCCTGAGCCCTGATACGTCCACGCGCGGCGTCGAGCCGCGATCGGTCCACGCGCGGCCTCCTGAGCCCCAATCGGTCCACGCGTCGTCTCCTAAGCCCCGATCGGTCCGTGCGCCGTCTCCGAGCCCCGATCGGTCCACGCACCATCTCATGATCCCAAATCGGTCCATGCGCCGCCTCCGGAGACCTGATCTATCCACGCGAATCTTCTGAGCTCCGGTCGGTCCTCGTACCGTCCCCGAGCCTCGATCGGTCCACGCGCCGTCGCCGAGCCCCGATCGGTCCACGCGCGGCCTCCTGAGCCCCGGTCGGTCCACGCGCCGTCTCCGAGCCCCGATCGGTCCAGGCGCCGTCTCCTGAGCCCCAATCGGTCCACACGCTGTCTCGTCAGCCCCGATAGGTACACGCGTCGCGTCCTACGCCCCGATCGGTCCACGCGTCGTCTCCTAAGCCCCGATCGGTCCACGCGCCGTCTCCGAGCCCCGACCGGTCCGCGCACCGTCTCCTGATCCCCATCGCTCCACGAGGCATCTCCGGAGCCCCGATCGATCCACGCGAGTCTCCTGAGCCCCGGTCGGTCCGCGCACCGTCATCTGAGCCCCGATCGGTCGACGCATCGTCTCCTATGCCCCGATCGGTTAACGCGCCGTCTCCGCGCCGCGATCGGTCCACGCGCCGTCGCCGAACCCCAATTGATCCACGCGCAACCGCCTGAGCCCCAATCGGTCCACGCGAGTCTCCTAAGCCCCGACCGGTCCACGCGCCGTCTCCTGAGCCCCGATCAGTCCACGTATCGTCTCCTAAGCCCCGAACGGTCGACGCGTCGTCTCCTAAGCCCCGATCGTTCCACGCGCCGTCTCCGAGCCCCGATCGGTCCACGCGCCGTCTCCGAGCGCCGATCGGTTCACGCGCCGTCACCTGAGCCCCGATCGTTCCACGCGACGTCTCCGAGCCCCGATCGGTCCACGCGCCGTCTCCTAAGCCCCGATCGGTCCAAGCGCCTTCTCCTAAGCCCCGATCGGTCCACGCGCCGTCTCCGAGCGCCGATCGGTTCACGCGCTGTCACCTGAGCCCCGATAGTTCCACGCGCCGTCTCCGACCCCCGATCGGTCCACGCGGCGCCTCCTGTGCCCCGGTCGGCCCACGTGCCTTCTCCGAGCCCCGATCATTCCACGCGCCGTCTCGGATCCCCGATCGATCCACGCGCCGTCTCCTGAACCCCGATGTGTCCAAGCGCCGTCTCCTGAGCCCGGATCGTTCCACGCGCCTTCTCCTAAGCCACGATCGGTCCACGCGCCGTCTCCGAGCGCCGATCATTTCACGCGCCGTCTCCTGAGCCCCGATCGTTCCACGCGCCGTCTCCGAGCCCCGATCGATGCACGCGCCGTCTCCTGAGCCCCGATCGGTCCACGCGTCGTTCCCCAAGCCCCGATCCATCGACGCGCCGTCTCCTGATGCCCAATCGGTCCACGCGCCGTCTCCTGAGCCCCGATCAGTCCACGTATCGTCTCCTAAGCCCCGAACGGTCGACGCGTCGTCTCCTAAGCCCCGATCGTTCCACGCGCCGTCTCCGAGCCCCGATCGGTCCACGCGTCGTCTCCTAAGCCCCGATCGGTCCACGCGTCGTCTCCTAAGCCCCGATCGGTCCACACGCCGTCTCCGAGCCCCGATGGGTCGACGCGTCGCCTCCTGAGCCCCGGTCGATCCACGCGCCGTCTCCTGAGCCCCGATCGGTCCACGCGTCGTCTCCTAAGCCCCGATCGGTCCACGCGTCGTCTCCTAAGCCCCGATCGGTCCATACGCCGTCTCCGAGCGCCGATAAGTTCAAGCGCCGTCTCCTGAGCCCCAATCGGTCCACACGCTGTCTCGTCAGCCCCGATAGGTACACGCGTCGCGTCCTACGCCCCGATCGGTCCACGCGTCGTCTCCTAAGCCCCGATCGGTCCACGCGCCGTCTCCGAGCCCCGATCGGTCCGCGCACCGTCTCCTGATCCCCATCGCTCCACGAGGCATCTCCGGAGCCCCGATCGATCCACGCGAGTCTCCTGAGCCCCGGTCGGTCCGCGCACCGTCATCTGAGCCCCGATCGGTCGACGCATCGTCTCCTATGCCCCGATCGGTTAACGCGCCGTCTCCGCGCCGCGATCGGTCCACGCGCCGTCGCCGAACCCCAATTGATCCACGCGCAACCGCCTGAGCCCCAATCGGTCCACGCGAGTCTCCTAAGCCCCGACCGGTCCACGCGCCGTCTCCTGAGCCCCGATCAGTCCACGTATCGTCTCCTAAGCCCCGAACGGTCGACGCGTCGTCTCCTAAGCCCCGATCGTTCCACGCGCCGTCTCCGAGCCCCGATCGGTCCACGCGCCGTCTCCGAGCGCCGATCGGTTCACGCGCCGTCACCTGAGCCCCGATCGTTCCACGCGACGTCTCCGAGCCCCGATCGGTCCACGCGCCGTCGCCGAACCCCAATTGATCCACGCGCAACCGCCTGAGCCCCAATCGGTCCACGCGAGTCTCCTAAGCCCCGACCGGTCCACGCGCCGTCTCCTGAGCCCCGATCAGTCCACGTATCGTCTCCTAAGCCCCGAACGGTCGACGCGTCGTCTCCTAAGCCCCGATCGTTCCACGCGCCGTCTCCGAGCCCCGATCGGTCCACGCGTCGTCTCCTAAGCCCCGATCGGTCCACGCGTCGTCTCCTAAGCCCCGATCGGTCCACACGCCGTCTCCGAGCCCCGATGGGTCCACGCGTCGCCTCCTGAGCCCCGGTCGATCCACGCGCCGTCTCCTGAGCCCCGATCGGTCCACGCGTCGTCTCCTAAGCCCCGATCGGTCCACGCGTCGTCTCCTAAGCCCCGATCGGTCCATACGCCGTCTCCGAGCCCCGATCGCTCCTCGCGCCGTCTCCTGAGACCCGCTCGATCCATGCGTCGTCTTCTTAGCCCCGATGCCTCCACGCGCCATTTCCGAGCCACGATCGGTCCAGGCGCCGCTTCCTGAGCCGCGATCGGTCCACGCGCCGTCGCGTAAGCCCCAATCGGTCTACGCGCCGTCTCAGAGCGCCGATCATTTCACGCGCCGTCTCCTGAGCCCCGATCATTCCACGCCCCGCCTCCGAGCCCCGATCGGTTCACGCGCCGTCTCCTAAGCCCCTATCGGTCCACGCGCCGTCTCCGAGCGCTGATCGGTTCACGCGCCGTCTCCTGAGCCCCGATCGTTCCACGCGTCGTCTCCGAGCCCCGATCGGTCCACGGGCCGTTTCATAAGCCCCGATCGGACCACGCGCCTTCTCCTCAGCCCCGATCGGTCCACGCGCCGTCTCCGAGCGCCGATAAGTTCACGCGCCGTCTCCTGAGCCCCGAGCGCTCGACGCGCCGTCTCCTGAGCCCCAACCGCTCCACACGCCGTTTCCTGAGCCCCGATCGGTCCACGCATCGTCTCCGAGCACCGATCGGTCCACGCGCCGGTTTCTGAGCACCGTTCCGTCCACGCGTCGTCTTCAAAGCCCCGATGCCTCCACGCGCCATTTCCGAGCCACGATCGGTCCAGGCGCCGCTTCCTGAGCCGCGATCGGTCCACGCGCCGTCGCGTAAGCCCCAATCGGTCTACGCGCCGTCTCAGAGCGCCGATCATTTCACGCGCCGTCTCCTGAGCCCCGATCATTCCACGCCCCGCCTCCGAGCCCCGATCGGTTCACGCGCCGTCTCCTAAGCCCCGATCGGTCCATACGCCGTCTCCGAGCGCCGATAAGTTCAAGCGCCGTCTCCTGAGCCCCGATCGTTCCACGCATCGTCTCCGAGCACCGATCGGTCCACGCGCCGTTTTCTGAGCACCGTTCCGTCCACGCGTCGTCTTCAAAGCCCCGATGCCTCCACGCGCCGTCTCCGAGCCCCGATCGCTCCTCGCGCCGTCTCCTGAGACCCGCTCGATCCATGCGTCGTCTTCTTAGCCCCGATGCCTCCACGCGCCATTTCCGAGCCACGATCGGTCCAGGCGCCGCTTCCTGAGCCGCGATCGGTCCACGCGCCGTCGCGTAAGCCCCAATCGGTCTACGCGCCGTCTCAGAGCGCCGATCATTTCACGCGCCGTCTCCTGAGCCCCGATCATTCCACGCCCCGCCTCCGAGCCCCGATCGGTTCACGCGCCGTCTCCTAAGCCCCTATCGGTCCACGCGCCGTCTCCGAGCGCTGATCGGTTCACGCGCCGTCTCCTGAGCCCCGATCGTTCCACGCGTCGTCTCCGAGCCCCGATCGGTCCACGGGCCGTTTCATAAGCCCCGATCGGACCACGCGCCTTCTCCTCAGCCCCGATCGGTCCACGCGCCGTCTCCGAGCGCCGATTAGTTCACGCGCCGTCTCCTGAGCCCCGAGCGCTCGACGCGCCGTCTCCTGAGCCCCAACCGCTCCACACGCCGTTTCCTGAGCCCCGATCGGTCCACGCATCGTCTCCGAGCACCGATCGGTCCACGCGCCGGTTTCTGAGCACCGTTCCGTCCACGCGTCGTCTTCAAAGCCCCGATGCCTCCACGCGCCATTTCCGAGCCACGATCGGTCCAGGCGCCGCTTCCTGAGCCGCGATCGGTCCACGCGCCGTCGCGTAAGCCCCAATCGGTCTACGCGCCGTCTCAGAGCGCCGATCATTTCACGCGCCGTCTCCTGAGCCCCGATCATTCCACGCCCCGCCTCCGAGCCCCGATCGGTTCACGCGCCGTCTCCTAAGCCCCTATCGGTCCACGCGCCGTCTCCGAGCGCTGATCGGTTCACGCGCCGTCTCCTGAGCCCCGATCGTTCCACGCGTCGTCTCCGAGCCCCGATCGGTCCACGGGCCGTTTCATAAGCCCCGATCGGACCACGCGCCTTCTCCTCAGCCCCGATCGGTCCACGCGCCGTCTCCGAGCGCCGATTAGTTCACGCGCCGTCTCCTGAGCCCCGAGCGCTCGACGCGCCGTCTCCTGAGCCCCAACCGCTCCACACGCCGTTTCCTGAGCCCCGATCGGTCCACGCATCGTCTCCGAGCACCGATCGGTCCACGCGCCGGTTTCTGAGCACCGTTCCGTCCACGCGTCGTCTTCAAAGCCCCGATGCCTCCACGCGCCGTCTCCGAGCCCCGATCGCTCCGAGCGCCGTCTCCTGAGCCCCGCTCGATCCATGCGTCGTCTTCTTAGCCCCGATGCCTCCACGCGCCGTTTCCGAGCCACGATCCGTCCAGGCGCCGCTTCCTGAGCCCCGATCGGTCCACGCGCCGTCGCGTAAGCCCCAATCGGTTTACGCGCCGTCTCAGAGCGCCGATCATTTCACGCGCCGTCTCCTGAGCCCCGATCGATCCACGCGTCGTCTCCTGAGCCCCAACCGCTCCACACGCCGTTTCCTGAGCCCCGATCGGTCCACGCGCCGTCTCCTAAGCCCCTATCGGTCCACGCGCCGTCTCCGAGCGCTGATCGGTTCACGCGCTGTCTGCTGAGCCCCGATCGTTCCACGCGCCGTCTCCGAGCCCCGATCGGTCCACGCGCCGTCTCATAAGCCCCGATCGGACCACGCGCCTTCTCCTCAGCCCCGATCGGTCCACGCGCCGTCTCCGAGCGTCGATTAGTTCACGCGCCGTCTCCTGAGCCCCGATCGCTCGACGCGCCGTCTCGGAGCCCCGATCGGTCCACGCGCCGTCTCCTAAGCTCCGATCGGTCCACGCGCCGTCTCCTGAGCCCCGATCGCTCCACGCACCGTTTTCTGAGCACCGTTTGGTCCACGCGTCGTCTTCAAAGCCCCGATGCCTCCACGCGCCGTCTCCGAGCCACGATCCGTCCGTGCGCCGCTTCCAGAGCCCTCTCGGTCCACGCGTCGTCTCCTGATCTCCGATCGGTCCACACGCCATCTCCTAAGCCCCGATCATTCCACGCGCCACCTCCGAGCCCCGATCGGTCCACGCGCCGTCTCATAAGCCCCGATCGGACCACGCGCCTTCTCCTCAGCCCCGATCGTTCCACGCGCCGTCTCCGAGCCCCGATCGGTCCACGCGCCGTCTCCTAAGCCCCGATCGGTCCAGGCGTATCCTCCTGTGCCCCGATCGGACCACGCGCCGTCTCCTGAGCCCCGATCGCTCCACACCCCTTCTCCTGAGCCCCGATCGGTCAACGCGTCGTCTCCTAAGCCCCGACCGGTTCACGCGCCGTCTGCTGTGCCCCGATCGATTCACGTGCCGTTTCCTAAGCCCCGATCGGTCAACCCGTCGTCTTTTAAGCCCCAATAGGTCCACGCGCCATCTCCGGGCGCCGATCATTTCACGCGCCGTCTCCTGAGCCCCGGTCGGTCCGCGCGCCGTCACCTGAGCCCCGATCGGTGGACGCGTAGTCTCCTAAGCCCCGATCGGTCCACGCGCCGTCTCCGAGCGCCGATCGGTTCACGCGCCGTCTCCTGAGCCCCGATCGTTCCACGCGCCGTCTCCGAGCCCCGGTCGGTCCACGCGCCTTCTCCGAGCCCCGATCTGTTCACGCATCGTCTCCTAAGCCCCGAGCGGTCCACGCGTCGTCGCCGAGCCTCGATCGGTCCACGCGCGGCCTCCTGAGCCCCGATCGGTTCACGCGCCGGCTCCCAGCCCGATCGGTCCACGCATCGTCTCCAAAGCCCCGATCGGTTAACGTGCCGTCTCCGAGCCCCGATCGGTCCACGTGCCGTCTCCTGAGCCCCGGTCGGTTCACGCGCCGTCTCCGAGCCCCGATCGATCCACGCGTCGTCTTGTAAACCCAGATTCCTCCTCGCATCGTCTCCTAAGCCGCGAACTTTAACGCGCCGTCTCCGAGCCCCGATCGGTTCACGCGCCGTCGCGGAACCCCAATTGGTCCACGCGCAACCGCCTGAGCCCCAGTCGATCCACGCGCCGTCTTCTGTGCCCCGATCGGTCCACGCGCCGTCGCCGAGCCCCGATCGGCCCAGGCGTATCCTCCTGAGCCCCGGTCGGTCCAAGCGCCGTCTCCGAGCCCCGATCGGTCCACGCATCGTCTCCTAAGCCCCGATCGGTTAACGCGCCGACTCGGAGCCCCGATCGTTCTACGCGCCGTCTCCTGATCCCCGGTCGGTTCACGCGCCGTCTCCGAGCCGCGATCGGTCCACGCGCCGTCGCCGAACCCCAATTGGTCCACGCGCAACCGCCTGAGCCCCAGTCGGTCCACGCGCCGTTTCCTGAGCCCCGAACGGTCCATACGTCGTCTTCTAAGCCCCGATGCCTCCACGCGCCGTCTCCGAGCCCCGATCGGTCCACGCGCCGTCTGCTAAGCCCCAATCTGTCCACGACCCGTCTCCGGGCCCCGATCGGTGCACGCGCCGTCTCCTAAGCCCCGATCGATCCACGCGTCGTCGCCGAACCCCAATTAGTCCACGCGCAATCGCCTGAGCCGCAGTCGCTCCACGCGCTGTCTCCGAGCCCCGATCGGTCCACCCGCCGTCTTCGAGCCCCGATCGGTCCACGCATCGTCTCCTAAGCCCCGATCGGTCCACACGCCGTCTCCGAGCCCCGATGGGTCCACGCGTCGCCTCCTGAGCCCCGGTCGGTCCACGCGCCGTCTCCTGAGCCCCGATCGGTCCACGCGTCGTCTCCTAAGCCCCGATCCGTCGACGCGTCGTCTCCTGAGCCACGATCAATTGACGCGTCTTCTCCTGAGCCCGATTGCTCCTCGCGCCGTCTCCTGAGCCCCGAGCGGTCCACGCGTCGTCTCCTAAGCCCCGATCGGTCCACACGCCGTCTCCGAGCCCCGATGGGTCCACGCGTCGCCTCCTGAGCCCCGGTCGGTCCACGCGCCGTCTCCTGAGCCCCGATCGGTCCACGCGATGTCTCCTAAGCCCCGATCGGTCCACACGCCATCTCCGAGCGCCGATAAGTTCAAGCGCCGTCTCCGAGCCCCGATCGGTCCACGCGACGTCTCCTAAGCCCCGATCGGTCCAAGCGCCTTCTCCTAAGCCCCGATCGGCCCACGCGCCGTCTCCGAGCGCCGATCGGTTCACGCGCCGTCACCTGAGCCCCGATCGTTCCACGCGCCGTCTCCGACCCCCGATCGGTCCACGCGCCGTCTCCTGAGCCCGGATCGTTCCACGCGTCGTCCCCGAATCCCTGATCCGTACACGCGTCGTCTCCGAGCCTCGATCGGTCCACGCGCCGTCGCCGAGCCCCGATCGGTCCAGGCGTATCCTCCTGTGCCCCGGTCGGTCCACGCGCCTTCTCCGAGCCCCGATCATTCCACGCGCCGTCTCGGAGCCCCGATCGATCCACGCGCCGTCTCCTGAACCCCAATCGGTCCACACGCCGTCTCCTAAGCATCGATCCGTCCACGGGCCGTCTGTAAACCGCGATCAGTCAACGCTCCGTCACCAAGCCCCGATACGTACAAGCGTCGTGTCCGAGCCCCGATCGGTTAACGCGCCGGCTCCGAGCCCCGATCGGCCCACGCGCCGTCTCCTGAGCCCCGATACGTCCACGCGCAGTCGCCGAGCCCCGATCGGTCCACGCGTTGTCTCCTAATCCCCGATCGGTCCATGTGCCGTCTCCGAGCCCCGATCGGTCCACGCACTGTCTCCTGATCCCCATGGGTCCACGCGGCGCCTCCGGGGCCCCGATCGATCCACGCGAGGCTTCTAAGTCCCGATCGGTCCACGTGCCGTCTCCTGAGCCCCGATCGTTCCACGCGCTGTCTCCGAGCCCCGATTGGTCCACGCACCGTCTCCGTGCCCCGATCGGTCCACGCAATGTCTCCTGATCCCCATGGGTCAACGCGGCGCCTCCGGAGCCCCGATCGATCCACGCGAGGCTCCTGTGCCCCGATCGGACCACGCATCGTCTCCTAAGCCCCAATCGGTTAACGCGCCGTCTCCGAGCCCCGATCGGTCCGCGCGCCGTCGCCGAACCCCAATTGGTCCACGCTCAACCGCCTGACCCCCAATTCGTCCACGCTCAACCGCCTGACCCCCAGTCGGTCCACGCGGTGTCTCCGAGACCCGATCGGTCCACGCGTCGTCTCCGAGCCCCGATCAGCCCACGCGCCGTCGCCGAGCCACGATCGGTCCACGCGCGGCCTCCTGAGCTCCGATCGGTCCACGCGCCGTCGCCGAGCCGCGCTCGGTTCTCGCGCGGCCTCCTGAGCCCCGGTCGGTTCACGCGCAACCGCCTGAGCCCCAGTCGGTCCACGCGCGGCCTCCTGAGCCATGGTTGGTTCACGCGCCGTCTCCTGAACCCCGATCGGTCCACGCGTCGTTCCCTAAGCCCCGATCCATCCACGCGCAGTCTCCTGAGCCCCGATCGGTCCACACATCGCCTCCTGAGACCCGGACGGTCCAGGCACCGTCTCCAAACCACGATCGGTCGACGCGCCGTCTCCGAGCCCCGATCGGCCGACGCGCCGTCGCCGAACCCCAATTGGTCCAGGCGCCGTCTCCGAACCCCGATCGGTCCACGCATCGTCTCCTAAGCCCCGATCGGTCCACGCGCCTTCTCCTAAGCCCCGATCGATCCACGCGCCGTCTCCGAGGGCCGATCGGTTCACGCGCCGTCTCCTGTGCTCCGATCGTTCCACGCGCCGTCTGCGAGCCCCGATCGGTCCACGCATCGTCTCCTAAGCCCCGATCGGTTAACGCGCCGTCTCCCCGCCCCGATCGGTCCACGCGCCGTTTCCTGAGCCCCGATACGTCCACGCGCAGTCGCCGAGCCCCGATCAGTCCACGCGCGGCCTCCTGAGCCCCGGTCGGTTCACGCGCCGTCTCCCCGCCACGATCGGTCCACGCGCCGTCTCCTGAGCCCTGATACGTCCACGCGCGGCGTCGAGCCGCGATCGGTCCACGCGCGGCCTCCTGAGCCCCAATCGGTCCACGCGTCGTCTCCTAAGCCCCGATCGGTCCGTGCGCCGTCTCCGAGCCCCGATCGGTCCACGCACCATCTCATGCTCCCAAATCGGTCCATGCGCCGCCTCCGGAGCCCTGATCTACCCACGCGAATCTTCTGAGCTCCGGTCGGTCCTCGTACCGTCCCCGAGCCTCGATCGGTCCACGCGCGGCGTCGAGCCGCGATCGGTCCACGCGCGGCCTCCTGAGCCCCAATCGGTCCACGCGTCGTCTCCTAAGCCCCGATCGGTCCGTGCGCCGTCTCCGAGCCCCGATCGGTCCAGGCGCCGTCTCCTGAGCCCCAATCGGTCCACACGCTGTCTCGTCAGCCCCGATAGGTACACGCGTCGCGTCCTACGCCCCGATCGGTCCACGCGTCGTCTCCTAAGCCCCGATCGGTCCACGCGCCGTCTCCGAGCCCCGATCGGTCCGCGCACCGTCTCCTGATCCCCATCGCTCCACGAGGCATCTCCGGAGCCCCGATCGATCCACGCGAGTCTCCTGAGCCCCGGTCGGTCCGCGCACCGTCATCTGAGCCCCGATCGGTCGACGCATCGTCTCCTATGCCCCGATCGGTTAACGCGCCGTCTCCGCGCCGCGATCGGTCCACGCGCCGTCGCCGAACCCCAATTGATCCACGCGCAACCGCCTGAGCCCCAATCGGTCCACTCGAGTCTCCTAAGCCCCGACCGGTCCACGCGCCGTCTCCTGAGCCCCTATCGCTCCACGCGTCGTCTCCGAGCCCCGATCCCTCCATGCGCCGTCGCCGAGCCATGATCGCTCCACGCGCGGCCTCCTGAGCCCCGGTCGCGTCACGCGCCGTATCCACGCCCCAATCGATCCACGCGCCGTCTCCTGAGTCCCGATCGGTCCACGCGCCGTCTCCTGAGCCCCGATCGGTCCACGCGTCGTCTCCTAAGCCCCGATCGGTCCACGCGCCGTCTCCAAGCCCCGATCCGTCGCCGCGTCGTGTCCTGAGCCCCGATCAATTGACGCGTCTTCTCCTGAGCCCTGATCGCTCCTCGCGCCGTCTCCTGAGCCCCGCTCGGTCGATGCATCGTCTTCTTAACCCCGATGCCTCCACGCGCCGTCTCCGAGCCACGATCGGTCCAGGCGTGGCCTCTTGAGCCGCGGTCGGTCCACGAGCCGTTTCCTGAGCCCCGATCGGTCCACGCGTCGTCTTCTAAGCCCAGATGCCTCCTTGCGCCGTCTCCCAACCACGATCGGTGCAGGCGCCGCTTCCTGAACCCCGATCGGTCCACGCGTTTTCTCCTAAGCCCCGATCGGTCCACGCGTCGTCTCCTCAGCCCCGATCGGTCGACGCGTCGTCTCCGAGCGCCGATCGGTGCACGCGCCGTCTCCTGAACCCCGATCGTTCCACACGCCGCCTCCTAAGCCCCGATCGGTCTAGGCGTCGTCTCCTAAGCCCCGACCGGTCCAGGCGTCGTCTCCTGAGCCCCGATCGTTCCACGCGCCGTCTCCGAGCCGCGATCGGTCCACGCGCCGTCTCCTGAGCCCCGATCGGTCCACGCGCCGTCTCCGAGCCCCGAACGGTTCACGAACCGTCTCCTGATCTCAATCGGTCCACGCGGCGCCTCCGGAGCCCCGATCGATCCACGCGAGTCTCCTGAGCCCCAGTCGGTCCGCGCGCCGTCTCCTGAGACCCGATTGTTCGACGCGTCGTCTCCTGAGCCCCGATCGATCCACGCGTCGTCTCCTGAGCCCCGATCGCGCCACACGCCGTTTCCTGAGCCCCGATCGGTCCACGCGTCGTCTTCAAAGCCCCGATGCCTCCACGCGTCGTCTCCGAGCCCCGATGGGTCCACTCGCCGTCGCCGAGCCTCGATTGGTCCACGCGCGGCCTCCTGAGCCCCGGTCGGTTCACACGCCGTCTCCGAGCCGCGATCGGTCCACGCATCGTCTCCTAAGCCCCGATCGGCTAACGTGCCGTCTCCGAGCCCCGATCGGTCCACGCGCCGTCTGCTGAGCCCCGATGCGTCCACGCGCAGTCGCCGAGCCCCGATCGGTCCACGCGGGGTCTCCTGAGCCCCGATCGGTCCACGCGCCGTCTCCTAAGCCCCGATCGATCCACGCGCCGTCTCCGAGCGCCGCTCGGTTCACGCGCCGTCTCCTGTGCTCCGATCGTTCCACGCGCCGTCTTCGAGCCCCGATCGGTCCACGTAACGTCTCCTAAGCCCCAATCGGTTAACGCGCCGTCTCCTGAGCCCCGATCGTTCTACGCGCCGTCTCCGAGCCCCGATCCGTCCACGCGCAGTCGCCGAGCCCCGATCGGTTCACGCGCGGTCTCCTGAGCCCCAGTCGGTACACGCGCTGTCTCCGAGCCCCCATCGGCCCACGCATCGTCTCCTAAGCCCCGCTCGGTTAACGCGTCGTTTCGGAGCCCCGATCGGTCTACGCGTCGTCTCCTGAGCCCCGATCGGTCCACGCGCCGTCTCCTGAGCCCGGATCGGTCCACCCGTCGTCCTCGAATCCCCGATCCGCACACGCGTCGTCTCCGAGCCTCGACCGGTCCACGCGCCGTCTCCGAGCCCCGATCGGTCCACGCACCGTGTCCTGATCCCCATCGGTCCACGCGGCGCCTCCGGAGCCCCGATCGATCTACGCGAGGCTTCTGAGCCCCGGTCCGTCCGCGCGCCGTCTCCTGAGCTCCGATCGGTCGACGCGTCGTCTCCTGAGCCCCGATCGATCCACGGGTCGTCTCCTGAGCCCCGGTCGGTTCACGCGCCGTCTCCGAGCCCCGATGGGTCCACGCGCCGTCTCCTGAGCCCGGATCGGTCCACCCGTCGTCCTCGAATCCCCGATCCGCACACGCGTTGTCTCCGAGCCTCGACCGGTCCACGCGCCGTCTCCTGAGCCCCGATCATTCCACGCGCCGTCTCCTAAGCCGCGATCCGTCCACGGGCCGTCTCCGAGCTGCTATCGGTAAACGCGCCGTCACCAAGCCCTGATCCGTACACGCGTCGTCTCCGAGCCCCGATCGGTCCACGCGCCGTCTCCGAGCACCGATTGGTCCACGGGCCGTCGCCCGAGCCCCAATTGGTCCACGCGCCGTCGCCCGAACCCCAATGGGCCCACGAGCAACCTCCTGAGCTCCAGTCGGTCCACGCGCAGTCGCCGAGCCCCGATCGATCCCCGCATCGTCTCCTAAGCCCCGATCGGTTGACGCGGCATTTACGAGCCCCGATCGGTCTACGCGCCGTCTCCTGAGACCCAATCGGTCCACACGCCGTCTCCTAAGCATCGATCCGTCCACGGGCCGTCTGTAAACCGCGATCAGTCAACGCTCCGTCACCAAGCCCCGATACGTACAAGCGTCGTGTCCGAGCCCCGATCGGTTAACGCGCCGGCTCCGAGCCCCGATCGGCCCACGCGCCGTCTCCTGAGCCCCGATACGTCCACGCGCAGTCGCCGAGCCCCAATCGGTCCACGCGTTGTCTCCTAATCCCCGATCGGTCCATGTGCCGTCTCCGAGCCCCGATCGGTCCACGCACTGTCTCCTGATCCCCATGGGTCCACGCGGCGCCTCCGGGGCCCCGATCGATCCACGCGAGGCTTCTAAGTCCCGATCGGTCCACGTGCCGTCTCCTGAGCCCCGATCGTTCCACGCGCTGTCTCCGAGCCCCGATTGGTCCACGCACCGTCTCCGTGCCCCGATCGGTCCACGCAATGTCTCCTGATCCCCATGGGTCAACGCGGCGCCTCCGGAGCCCCGATCGATCCACGCGAGGCTCCTGTGCCCCGATCGGACCACGCATCGTCTCCTAAGCCCCAATCGGTTAACGCGCCGTCTCCGAGCCCCGATCGGTCCGCGCGCCGTCGCCGAACCCCAATTGGTCCACGCTCAACCGCCTGACCCCCAATTCGTCCACGCTCAACCGCCTGACCCCCAGTCGGTCCACGCGGTGTCTCCGAGACCCGATCGGTCCACGCGTCGTCTCCGAGCCCCGATCAGCCCACGCGCCGTCGCCGAGCCACGATCGGTCCACGCGCGGCCTCCTGAGCTCCGATCGGTCCACGCGCCGTCGCCGAGCCGCGCTCGGTTCTCGCGCGGCCTCCTGAGCCCCGGTCGGTTCACGCGCAACCGCCTGAGCCCCAGTCGGTCCACGCGCGGCCTCCTGAGCCATGGTTGGTTCACGCGCCGTCTCCTGAACCCCGATCGGTCCACGCGTCGTTCCCTAAGCCCCGATCCATCCACGCGCAGTCTCCTGAGCCCCGATCGGTCCACACATCGCCTCCTGAGACCCGGACGGTCCAGGCACCGTCTCCAAACCACGATCGGTCGACGCGCCGTCTCCGAGCCCCGATCGGCCGACGCGCCGTCGCCGAACCCCAATTGGTCCAGGCGCCGTCTCCGAACCCCGATCGGTCCACGCATCGTCTCCTAAGCCCCGATCGGTCCACGCGCCTTCTCCTAAGCCCCGATCGATCCACGCGCCGTCTCCGAGGGCCGATCGGTTCACGCGCCGTCTCCTGTGCTCCGATCGTTCCACGCGCCGTCTGCGAGCCCCGATCGGTCCACGCATCGTCTCCTAAGCCCCGATCGGTTAACGCGCCGTCTCCCCGCCCCGATCGGTCCACGCGCCGTTTCCTGAGCCCCGATACGTCCACGCGCAGTCGCCGAGCCCCGATCAGTCCACGCGCGGCCTCCTGAGCCCCGGTCGGTTCACGCGCCGTCTCCCCGCCACGATCGGTCCACGCGCCGTCTCCTGAGCCCTGATACGTCCACGCGCGGCGTCGAGCCGCGATCGGTCCACGCGCGGCCTCCTGAGCCCCAATCGGTCCACGCGTCGTCTCCTAAGCCCCGATCGGTCCGTGCGCCGTCTCCGAGCCCCGATCGGTCCACGCACCATCTCATGCTCCCAAATCGGTCCATGCGCCGCCTCCGGAGCCCTGATCTACCCACGCGAATCTTCTGAGCTCCGGTCGGTCCTCGTACCGTCCCCGAGCCTCGATCGGTCCACGCGCGGCGTCGAGCCGCGATCGGTCCACGCGCGGCCTCCTGAGCCCCAATCGGTCCACGCGTCGTCTCCTAAGCCCCGATCGGTCCGTGCGCCGTCTCCGAGCCCCGATCGGTCCAGGCGCCGTCTCCTGAGCCCCAATCGGTCCACACGCTGTCTCGTCAGCCCCGATAGGTACACGCGTCGCGTCCTACGCCCCGATCGGTCCACGCGTCGTCTCCTAAGCCCCGATCGGTCCACGCGCCGTCTCCGAGCCCCGATCGGTCCGCGCACCGTCTCCTGATCCCCATCGCTCCACGAGGCATCTCCGGAGCCCCGATCGATCCACGCGAGTCTCCTGAGCCCCGGTCGGTCCGCGCACCGTCATCTGAGCCCCGATCGGTCGACGCATCGTCTCCTATGCCCCGATCGGTTAACGCGCCGTCTCCGCGCCGCGATCGGTCCACGCGCCGTCGCCGAACCCCAATTGATCCACGCGCAACCGCCTGAGCCCCAATCGGTCCACTCGAGTCTCCTAAGCCCCGACCGGTCCACGCGCCGTCTCCTGAGCCCCTATCGCTCCACGCGTCGTCTCCGAGCCCCGATCCCTCCATGCGCCGTCGCCGAGCCATGATCGCTCCACGCGCGGCCTCCTGAGCCCCGGTCGCGTCACGCGCCGTATCCACGCCCCAATCGATCCACGCGCCGTCTCCTGAGTCCCGATCGGTCCACGCGCCGTCTCCTGAGCCCCGATCGGTCCACGCGTCGTCTCCTAAGCCCCGATCGGTCCACGCGCCGTCTCCAAGCCCCGATCCGTCGCCGCGTCGTGTCCTGAGCCCCGATCAATTGACGCGTCTTCTCCTGAGCCCTGATCGCTCCTCGCGCCGTCTCCTGAGCCCCGCTCGGTCGATGCATCGTCTTCTTAACCCCGATGCCTCCACGCGCCGTCTCCGAGCCACGATCGGTCCAGGCGTGGCCTCTTGAGCCGCGGTCGGTCCACGAGCCGTTTCCTGAGCCCCGATCGGTCCACGCGTCGTCTTCTAAGCCCAGATGCCTCCTTGCGCCGTCTCCCAACCACGATCGGTGCAGGCGCCGCTTCCTGAACCCCGATCGGTCCACGCGTTTTCTCCTAAGCCCCGATCGGTCCACGCGTCGTCTCCTCAGCCCCGATCGGTCGACGCGTCGTCTCCGAGCGCCGATCGGTGCACGCGCCGTCTCCTGAACCCCGATCGTTCCACACGCCGCCTCCTAAGCCCCGATCGGTCTAGGCGTCGTCTCCTAAGCCCCGACCGGTCCAGGCGTCGTCTCCTGAGCCCCGATCGTTCCACGCGCCGTCTCCGAGCCGCGATCGGTCCACGCGCCGTCTCCTGAGCCCCGATCGGTCCACACGCCGTCTCCGAGCCCCGAACGGTTCACGAACCGTCTCCTGATCTCAATCGGTCCACGCGGCGCCTCCGGAGCCCCGATCGATCCACGCGAGTCTCCTGAGCCCCAGTCGGTCCGCGCGCCGTCTCCTGAGACCCGATTGTTCGACGCGTCGTCTCCTGAGCCCCGATCGATCCACGCGTCGTCTCCTGAGCCCCGATCGCGCCACACGCCGTTTCCTGAGCCCCGATCGGTCCACGCGTCGTCTTCAAAGCCCCGATGCCTCCACGCGTCGTCTCCGAGCCCCGATGGGTCCACTCGCCGTCGCCGAGCCTCGATTGGTCCACGCGCGGCCTCCTGAGCCCCGGTCGGTTCACACGCCGTCTCCGAGCCGCGATCGGTCCACGCATCGTCTCCTAAGCCCCGATCGGTTAACGTGCCGTCTCCGAGCCCCGATCGGTCCACGCGCCGTCTGCTGAGCCCCGATGCGTCCACGCGCAGTCGCCGAGCCCCGATCGGTCCACGCGGGGTCTCCTGAGCCCCGATCGGTCCACGCGCCGTCTCCTAAGCCCCGATCGATCCACGCGCCGTCTCCGAGCGCCGCTCGGTTCACGCGCCGTCTCCTGTGCTCCGATCGTTCCACGCGCCGTCTTCGAGCCCCGATCGGTCCACGTAACGTCTCCTAAGCCCCAATCGGTTAACGCGCCGTCTCCTGAGCCCCGATCGTTCTACGCGCCGTCTCCGAGCCCCGATCCGTCCACGCGCAGTCGCCGAGCCCCGATCGGTTCACGCGCGGTCTCCTGAGCCCCAGTCGGTACACGCGCTGTCTCCGAGCCCCCATCGGCCCACGCATCGTCTCCTAAGCCCCGCTCGGTTAACGCGTCGTTTCGGAGCCCCGATCGGTCTACGCGTCGTCTCCTGAGCCCCGATCGGTCCACGCGCCGTCTCCGAGCCCCGATCGGTCCACGCACTGTCTCCTGATCCCCATGGGTCAACGCGGCGCCTCCGTAGCCCCGATCGATCCACGCGAGGCTCCTGAGCCCCGATCGGACCACGCATCGTCTCCTAAGCCCCAATCGGTTAACGCGCCGTCTCCGAGCCCCGATCGGTCAACGCGCCGTCGCCGAACCCCAATTGGTCCACGCGCAACCGCCTGAGCCCCAGTCGGTCCACGCACTGTCTCCGAGCCCCGATCGGTCCACGCGGCGTCTCCTGAGCCCCGATCGGTTCACGCATCGTCTCCTAAGCCCCGATACGTCCACGCATCGTCTCCTAAGCCCCGATCGGTTAACGTGCCGTCTCCGAGCCCCGATCGGTCCACGCGCCGTCTGCTGAGCCCCGATGCGTCCACGCGCAGTCGCCGAGCCCCGATGCGTCCACGCGCAGTCGCCGAGCCCCGATCGGTCCACGCGGGGTCTCCTGAGCCCCGATCGGTCCACGCGCCGTCTCCTAAGCCCCGACCGACCCACGCGCCGTCTCCGAGCGCCGCTCGGTTCACGCGCCGTCTCCTGTGCTCCGATCGTTCCACGCGCCGTCTTCGAGCCCCGATCGGTCCACGTAACGTCTCCTAAGCCCCAATCGGTTAACGCGCCGTCTCCTGAGCCCCGATCGTTCTACGCGCCGTCTCCGAGCCCCGATCCGTCCACGCGCAGTCGCCGAGCCCCGATCGGTTCACGCGCGGTCTCCTGAGCCCCAGTCGGTACACGCGCTGTCTCCGAGCCCCCATCGGTCCACGCATCGTCTCCTAAGCCCCGCTCGGTTAACGCGTCGTTTCGGAGCCCCGATCGGTCTACGCGTCGTCTCCTGAGCCCCGATCGGTCCACGCGCCGTCTCCGAGCCCCGATCGGTCCACGCACTGTCTCCTGATCCCCATGGGTCAACGCGGCGCCTCCGGAGCCCCGGTCGCTCCACGCGAGGCTCCTGAGCCCCGATCGGACCACGCATCGTCTCCTAAGCCCTAATCGGTTAACGCGCCGTCTCCGAGCTCCGATCGGTCAACGCGCCGTCGCCGAACCCCAATTGGTCCACGCGCAACCGCCTGAGCCCCAGTCGGTCCACGCACTGTCTCCGAGCCCCGATCGGTCCACGCGGCGTCTCCTGAGCCCCGATCGGTTCACGCATCGTCTCCTAAGCCCCGATACGTCCACACGCCGTATCCGAGCCCCGATCGGTCCGCGTGACGCATTCTAAGCGACGGTCCGTCCACGCGCCGTCTCCGAGCCCCGATCGGTCCACGCGTCGTCTCCTAAGCCATGATCGGTCCACGTGCCGTCTCCGAGCCCCGATGGGTCCACGCGCCGCCTCCTGAGCCCCGATCGATGCACGCATCGGCTCCTGAGCCCCGATCGGTCCACGCGTCGTCTTCGAGCACCGATCGATCCACGCGCCGTTTCCTGGGCCGCGATCAGTCCACGCGCAACCGCCTGAGCCCCAGTCGGTCCACGCACTGTCTCCGAGCCCCGATCGGTCCACGCGCCGTCTCCGAGCCCCGATCGGTCGACGCGCCGTCTCCTATGCCCCGATCGGTCCACGCGCCTTCTCCTCATCCTCGATCGTTCCACGCGCTGTCTCGGAGCGCCGATTGGTTCACACGCCGTCTCCTGAGCCCCGATCGCTCCACGCGCAGTCGCCGAGCCTCGATCGGTTCACGCGCGGTCTCCTGAGCCCTGGTCGGTCCACGCCCCGTCGCCGAACCCCAATTGGTCCACGCGCAACCTCCTGAGCCCCAGTCGGTACACGCGCCGTCTCCTAAGCCCCGATCGGTCCACGCGCCGTCTCCGAGCGCCGATCGGTTCACGCGCCGTCTCCTGAGCCCCGATCATTCCACGCGATGTCTCCGAGCCCCGATCGGTCCACGCGCCTACTCCTAAGCCCCGATCGGTCCACGCAACGTCTCCTAAGCCCCAATCGGTTAACGCGCCGTCTCCTGAGCCCCGATCGTTCTACGCGCCGTCTCCTGAGCCCCAATCGGTCCACACGCTGTCTCGTGAGCCCCGATAGGTACACGCGTCGTGTCCTACGCCCCGATCGGTCCACGCGTCGTCTCCTAAGCCCCGATCGGTCCACGCGCCGTCTCCGAGCCCCGATCGGTCCGCGCACCGTCTCCTGATCCCCATCGCTCCACGCGGCGTCTTCGGAGCCCCGATCGATCCACGCGAGTCTCCTGAGCCCCAGTCGGTCCACGCGCCGTCTCCGAGCCCCGATCGGTTCACGCATCGTCTCCTAAGCCCCGATCGGTTAACGCGCCGTCTCCGAGCGCCGAGCGGTCCACGCGCCGTCGCCGAACCCCAATTGATCCACGCGCAACCGCCTGAGCCCCAATCGGTCCACAGGCCGTCGCCGATCCACGATCGGTCCGTGCGCCGTTTCCAGAGCCCTATCGGTCCACGCATCGTCTCCTCATCTCCGATCGGTCCACGCGCCGTCTCCTAAGCCCCGATCGGTCCACGCGCTGTCTCCGAGCGCGGATCGGTTCACGCGCCGTCTCCTGAGCCCCGATCATTCCACGCGCCGTCTCCGAGCCCCGATCGGTCCACGCGTCGTCTCCTGAGCCTCGATCGCTCCACGCGCCGTTTTCTGAGCACCGTTCGGTCCACGCGTCGTCTTCAAAGCCCCGATGCCTCCATGCGCCGTCTCCGAGCCACGATCGGTCCGTGCGCCGCTTCCAGAGCACTATCAGTCCACGCATCGTCTCCTCATCTCCGATCGGTCCACGCGCCGTCTCCTAAGCCCCGATCGGTCCACGCGCTGTCTCCGAGCGCCGATCGGTTCACGCGCCGTCTCCTGAGCCCTGATCGGTCCACGCGCTGTCTCCGAGCGCCGATCGGTTCACGCGTCGTCTCCTAAGCCCCGATCGGTTCACGCGCCGTATCCGAGCCCCAATCAGTCCACGCGTCGTCTCCTAAGCCCCGATCGGTCCACGCGTCGTCTCCTCAGCCCCGATCGGTCGACGCGTCGTCTCCGAGCGCCGATCGGTGCACGTGCCGTCTCCTGAACCCCGATCGTTCCACACGCCGCCTCCTAAGCCCCGATCGGTCTAGGCGTCGTCTCCTAAGCCCCGACCGGTCCAGGCGCCGTCTCCTGATCCCCGATCGTTCCACACGCCGCCTCCTAAGCCCCGATCGGTCTAGGCGTCGTCTCCTAAGCCCCGACCGGTCCAGGCTCCGTCTCCTAAGCCCCGATCGGTCCACGCGAAACCGCCTGAGCACCAGTCGGTCCACGCGCTGTCTCCGAGCCCCGATCGGTCCACGCGTCGTTTCCGAGCCCCGATCGGTCCACGCACCGTCGCCGAGTCATGATCTGTCCACGCGCGGCCTCCTGAGACCCGATCGGTCGACGCGCCGTCTTCGAGCCCCGATCGGTCCACGCATGGTCTCCTAAGCTCCAATCGGTTAACGCGCCGTCCCCGAGCCCCGATCGGTCCACGCGATGTCTCCTGAGCCCCGATACGTCCACGCGCAGTCTCCTAAGCCCCGATCGGTCCAAGCGCCTTCTGCTAAGCCCCGATCGGTCCACGCGCCGTCTCCGAGCGCCGATCGGTTCACGCGCCGTCACCTGAGCCCCGATCGTTCCACGCGCCGTCTCCGAGCCCCGATCGGTCCACGCGCCGTCTCCTAAGCCCCGATCGGTCCAAGCGCCTTCTCCTAAGCCCCGATCGGTCCACGCGCCGTCTCCGAGCGCCGATCGGTTCACGCGCTGTCACCTGAGCCCCGATAGTTCCACGCGCCGTCTCCGACCCCCGATCGGTCCACGCGCCGTCTCCTGAGCCCCGATCGGTCCACGCGTCGTTCCCCAAGCCCCGATCCATCGACGCGCCGTCTCCTGATGCCCAATCGGTCCACGCGCTGTCTCCTGAGCCCCGATAGGTACACGCGTAGTCTCCTAAGCCCCGATCGGTCCACGCGCCGCCTCCGGAGCCCCAATCGATCAACGTGAGTCTCCTAAGCCCCGACCGCTCCACGCGCCGTCTCCGAGCCCCGATCGGTCCACGCGCCGTCTCATAAGCCCCGATCGGACCACGCGCCTTCTCCTCAGCCCCGATCGGTCCACGCGCCGTCTCCGAGCGCCGATTAGTTCACGCGCCGTCTCCTGAGCCCCGATCGCTCGACGCGCCGTCTCGGAGCGCCGATTGGTTCACGCGCCGTCTCCTGAGCCCCGATCGCTCCACGCGCCGTCTCCGAGCCCCGATCGGTTCACGCGCCGTCTCCTAAGCCCCGATCGGTCCACCCGCCGTTTCCGATCCCCGATCGGTCCATGCGTCGTCTCCGAGCCCCGTTCGGTCCACGCGCCGTCGCCGAGCCATGATCGTTCCACGCGCGGCCTCCTGAGCCCCGATTGGTACACGCGCCACCGCCGAGCCGCGATCGGTCCACGCGCCGTCGCCCAGCCCCGATCGGTCCGCGCGCCGTCTCCTGAGCCCCGATCCGTCCACGCGCAGTCGCCGAGCCCCGATCGGTCCACGCGCGGTCTCCTGAGCACCCGTCGGTCCACGCGCCGTCGCCGAACCACAATTGGTCCACGCGCAACCTCCTGAGCCCCAGTCGGTCCACGCGCCATCTCCTGAGCCCCGATGGGTCCACGCATCGTCTTCTAAGCCCCAATACGTCCACACGCCGTCTCCGATCCCCGATCGATCCACGCGCCGCCTCCTGAGCCCCGATCGGTTCACGCGTCGTTCCCCAAGCCCCGATCGGTCCACGCGCCGTCTCCGAGCCCCGATCGATCCACGCGCCGTCTCCTAAGCCCCGATCGGTCCACCCGCCGTTTCCGAGCCCCGATCGGTCCACGCATCGTCTCCGAGCACCGATCGGTCCACGCGCCGGTTTCTGAGCACCGTTCCGTCCACGCGTCGTCTTCAAAGCCCCGATGCCTCCACGCGCCGTCTCCGAGCCCCGATCGCTCCTCGCGCCGTCTCCTGAGCCCCGCTCGATCCATGCGTCGTCTTCTTAGCCCCGATGCCTCCACGCGCCGTTTCCGAGCCACGATCGGTCCAGGCGCCGTTTCCTGAGCCCCGATCGGTCCACGCGCCGTCGCGTAAGCCCCAATCGGTCTACGCGCCGTCTCAGAGCACGGATCATTTCACGCGCCGTCTCCTGAGCCCCGATCGATCCACGCGTCGTCTCCTGAGCCCCAACCGCTCCACACGCCGTTTCCTGAGCCCCGATCGGTCCACGTGCCGTCTCCTAAGCCCCTATCGGTCCACGCGCCGTCTCCGAGCGCTGATCGGTTCACGCGCCGTCTGCTGAGCCCCGATCGTTCCACGCGCCGTCTCCGAGCCCCGATCGGTCCACGCGCCGTCTCATAAGCCCCGATCGGACCACGCGCCTTCTCCTCAGCCCCGATCGGTCCACGCGCCGTCTCCGAGCGCCGATTAGTTCACGCGCCGTCTCCTGAGCCCCGATCGCTCGACGCGCCGTCTCGGAGCCCCGATCGGTCCACGCGCCGTCTCCTAAGCTCCGATCGGTCCACGCGCCGTCTCCTGAGCCCCGATCGCTCCACGCACCGTTTTCTGAGCACCGTTTGGTCCACGCGTCGTCTTCAAAGCCCCGATGCCTCCACGCGCCGTCTCCGAGCCCCGATCCGTCCGTGCGCCGCTTCCAGAGCCCTCTCGGTCCACGCGTCGTCTCCTGATCTCCGATCGGTCCACACGCCATCTCCTAAGCCCCGATCATTCCACGCGCCATCTCCGAGCCCCGATCGGTCCACGCGCCGTCTCATAAGCCCCGATCGGACCACGCGCCTTCTCCTCAGCCCCGATCATTCCACGCGCCGTCTCCGAGCCCCGATCGGTCCACGCGCGGTCTCCTAAGCCCCGATCGGTCCAAGCGCCTTCTCCTAAGCCCCGATCGGCCCACGCGCCGCCTCCGAGCGCCGATCGGTTCACGCGCCGTCTCCTGAGCCCCGATCGCTCCACGCACCGTTTTCTGAGCACCGTTTGGTCCACGCGTCGTCTTCAAAGCCCCGATGCCTCCACGCGCCGTCTCCGAGCCACGATAAGTCCGTGCGCCGCTTCCAGAGCCCTCTCGGTCCACGCGCCTTCTCCGAGCCCCGATCATTCCACGCGCCGTCTCGGAGCCCCGATCGATCCACGCGCCGTCTCCTGAACCCCGATCTGTCCAAGCGCCGTCTCCTGAGCCCCGATCGGACCACGCGCCTTCTCCTCAGCCCCGATCGTTCCACGCGCCGTCTCCAAGCCCCGATCGGTCCACGCGCCGTCTCCTAAGCCCCGATCGGTCCAAGCGCCTTCTCCTAAGCCCCGATCGGCCCACGCGCCGTCTCCTGAACCCCGATCGCTCCACACCCCTTCTCCTGAGCCCCGATCGGTCAACGCGTCGTCTCCTAAGCCCCGACCGGTTCACGCGCCGTCTGCTGTGCCCCGATCGATTCACGTGCCGTTTCCTAAGCCCCGATCGGTCCACCCGTCGTCTCTTAAGCCCCGATCGGTCCACGCGCCGTCTCCGAGCGCCGATCGGTTCACGCGCCGTCTCCTGAGCCCCGATCATTCCACGCGCCGTCTCCGAGCCCCGGTTGGTCCACGCGCCGTCTCCGAGCCCCGATCTGTTCACGCATCGTCTCCTAAGCCCCGAGCGGTCCACGCGTCGTCGCCGAGCCTCGATCGGTCCACGCGCGGCCTCCTGAGCCCCGATCGGTTCACGCGCCGGCTCCCAGCCCGATCGGTCCACGCATCGTCTCCTAAGCCCCGATCGGTTAACGTGCCGTCTCCGAGCCCCGATCGGTCCACGTGCCGTCTCCTGAGCCCCGATCGGTTCACGCGCCGTCTCCGAGCCCCGATCGATCCACGCGTCGTCTTGTAAACCCAGATTCCTCCTCGCATCGTCTCCTAAGCCGCGATCTTTAACGCGCCGTCTCCGAGCCCCGATCGGTCCACGCGCCGTCGCGGAACCCCAATTGGTCCACGCGCAACCGCCTGAGCCCCAGTCGGTCCACGCGCCGTCTCCTGTGCCCCAATCGGTCCACGCGCCGTCGCCGAGCCCCGATCGGCCCAGGCGTATCCTCCTGAGCCCCGACGGGTCCACGCGCCGCATCCTGAGCCCCGATCGGTCGACGCGCCGTCTCCTAAGCCCCGATCCGTCCACGGGCCGTTTCCTGAGCCCCGATCGTTCCACACGCCGCCCCCTAAACCTCGATCGGTCCAGGCGTCGTCTCGTAAGCCCCGACCGGCTCACGCGCCGTCTCCTGTGCCCCGATCGATTCACGTGCCGTCTCCTAAGCCCCGATCGGTCCACCCGTCGTCTCTTAAGCCCCAATCGGTCCACGCGCCATCTCCGAGCGCCGATCATTTCACGCGCTGTCTCCTGAGCCCCGGTCGGTCCGCGCGCCGTCACCTGAGCCACGATCGGTCTACGCGTCGTCTCCTAAGCCCTGAACGGCCCACGCGCCGTCTCCGAGCGCCGATCGGTCCACGCGCCGTCTGCAAAGCCCCAATCTGTCCACGACCCGTCTCCGGGCCCCGATCGGTGCACGCGCCGTCTCCTAAGCCCCGATCGATCCACGCGCCGCCGCCGAACCCCAATTCGTCCACGCGCAATCGCCTGAGCCCCAGTCGGTCCACGCGCCGTTTCCTGAGCCCCGATCGGTCCACGCGCCGTCTCCTGGGCCCCGATCGGTCTACACGTCGTCTCCTAAGCCCCGATTGCTGGACGTGCCGTCTCCCATCCACGATCGGTCCACGCGCCGTCTGCTAAGCCCCAATCTGTCCACGACCCGTCTCCGGGCCCCGATCGGTGCACGCGCTGTCTCCTAAGCCCCGATCGATCCACGCGCCGTCGCCGAACCCCAATTGGTCCACGCGCAATCGCCTGAGCCGCAGTCGCTCCACGCGCTGTCTCCGAGCCCCGATCGGTCCACCCGCCGTCTTCGAGCCCCGATCGGTCCACGCATCGTCTCCTAAGCCCCGATAACGTCCACACGCCGTCTCCGAGCCCCGATGGGTCCCCGCGTTGCCTCCTGAGCCCCGATCGATCCACGCGAGTCTCCTGAGCCCCGGTCGGTCCACGCGCCGTCTCCTGAGCCCCGGTCGTTCCACGCGTCGTCTCCTAAGCCCCGATCGGTCCACGTATCGTCTCCTAAGCCCCGATCCATCGACGCGTCGTCTCCTGAGCCCCGATCAATTGACGCGTCTTCTCCTGAACCGCGATCGCTCCTCGCGCCGTCTCCTGAGCCCCGCTCGGTCCATGTGTCGTCTTCTTAGGTCCGATGAGTCTACGCGCCGTCTCCGATCCACGACTGGTTCAGGCGCCGCTTCCTGAGTCCCGATCGGTCCACGCGCGGCCTCCTGAGCCCCGCTCGGTCCACGCGCCGTCTCCGAGCCCCCATCGGTCCACGAGTTGTCTCCTAAGCCCCGATGGGTCCACTCGCCGTCGCCGAGCCCCGATCGGTTCACGCATCGTCTCCTAAGCCCCGATCGGTTAACGCGCCGTCTCCGATCCTCGATCGGTCCACACGCTGTCTCCGAGCCCCGATCGGTCCACGCGTCGTCTCCGAGCCCCGATCGGTCCACGCGCCGTCGCCGAGTCATGATCTGTCCACGCGCGGCCTCCTGAGACCCGATCGGTCCACGCGCCGTCTTCGAGCCCTGATCGGTCCACGCGCTATCTCCTAAGCCCCGATCGGTCCACGCGCCGTCGCCGAGTCATGATCTGTCCACGCGCGGCCTCCTGAGACCCGATCGGTCCACGCGCCGTCTTCGAGCCCTGATCGGTCCACGCGCTGTCTCCTAAGCCCCGATAGGTACACGCGTCGTCGCCTACACCCCGATCGGTCCACGCGTCGTCTCCTAAGCCCCCATTGGTCCACGTGCCGTCTCCCAGCCCCGATCGGTCCACGCGCCGTCTCCTAATCCCCGGTCGGTCCACACGCCGTCGCCGAACCCCAATTGGTCCACGCGCCACCTCCTGAGCCCCAGTTGGTCCACGCGCTGTCTCCGAGCACCGATCGGTCTACGCATCGTCTCCTAAACGCCGCTCTGTTAACGCGTCGTCTCCTGAGCCCCAATCGCTCCACGCGCCGTCTTTTGAGCGCCGATCGGTCCATGCGTCGTCTCCGAGCACCGTTCGGTCCACGCGCTGTTTCCTGAGCCCCGATCGGTCCATCCGTCGTCTTTTAAGCCCCGATACCTCCACGCGCCGTCTCCGAGCCACGATCGGTCCAGGCGTGGCCTCTTGAGCCGCGGTCGGTCCACGCGCCGTTTCCTGAGCCCCGATCGGTCCACGCGTCGTCTTCTAAGCTCAGATGCCTCCTTCCGCCGTCTCCCAACCACGATCGGTGCAGGCGCCGCTTCCCGAGCCCGGTCGGTTCACGCGCCGTCTCCCCGCCCCGATCGGTCCACGCACCGTCTCCTGAGCCCCGATCGGTCCACGCGTCGTCTCCTAAGCCCCGATCGGTTCACGCGCCGTATCCGAGCCCCAATCGGTCCACGCGTTGTCTCCTAAGCCCCGATCGGTCCGTGCGCCGTCTCCGAGCCCCGATCGGTCCACGCACCATCTCATGCTCCCCAATCGGTCCATGCGCCGCCTCCGGAGCCCTGATCGATCCACGCGAATCTCCTGAGCTCCGGTCGGTCCTCGTACCGTCTCCGAGCCCCGATCGGTCCACGTACCGTCTCCGAAGCCCCGATCGGTCCACGCGCCGTCTCCTGAGCCCCGATCGGTCCACGCGTCGTCTCCTAATCCCCGATCGGTTCACGCGCCGTATCCGAGCCCCAATCGGTCCACGCGCCGTCTCCTAAGCTCCAATCGGTCCACGCGCCGTCTCCTGAGCCCCCATACGTCGACGCGCAGTCGCCGAGCCCCGATCGGTCCACGCGCTGTCTCCTGAGCCCCGATAGGTACACGCGTCGTCTCCTACACCCCGAACGGTCCACGCGTCGTCTCCTAAGCCCCGATCAGTCCACGCGCCGTCTCCGAGCCCCGATGCGTCCACGCACTGTCTCCTGATCCCCATGGGTCCACGCGGCGCCTCCGGAGCCCCGATCGATCCACGCGAGGATCCTGAGCCCCGATCGATACACGCATCGTCCCCTAAGCCCCAATCGGTTAACGCGCCGTCTCCGATCCCCAATCGGTCCACGCGCCGTCTCCTGAACCCCGATCGTTCCACGCGCCTTCTCCTAAGCCACGATCGGTCAGCGCCGTCTCCGAGCGCCGAGCGGTGCACGCGCCGTCGCACGAGCCGCGATCGGTCCACGCGCGGCCTCCTGAGCCCCGGTTGCTTCACGCGCCGTATCCGAGGCCCGATCGGTCCACACGCCGTCTCCGAGCCCCGATGGGTCCACGCGTCGCCTCCTGAGCCCCGGTCGATCCACGCGCCGTCTCCTGAGCCCCGATCGGTCCACGCGTCGTCTCCTAAGCCCCGATCGGTCCACGCGTCGTCTCCTAAGCCCCGATCCGTCGACGCGTCGTCTCCTGAGCCACGATCAATTGACGCGTCTTCTCCTGAGCCCGATCGCTCCTCGCGCCGTCTCCTGAGCCCCGAGCGGTCCACGCGTCGTCTCCTAAGCCCCGATCGGTCCACGCGCCGTCTCCTAAGCCCCGATCGGTCCATACGCCGTCTCCGAGCGCCGATAAGTTCAAGCGCCGTCTCCTGAGCCCCGATCGTTCCACGCATCGTCTCCGAGCACCGATCGGTCCACGCGCCGTTTTCTGAGCACCGTTCCGTCCACGCGTCGTCTTCAAAGCCCCGATGCCTCCACGCGCCGTCTCCGAGCCCCGATCGCTCCTCGCGCCGTCTCCTGAGACCCGCTTGATCCATGCGTCGTCTTCTTAGCCCCGATGCGTCCACGCGCCATTTCCGAGCCACGATCGGTCCAGGCGCCGCTTCCTGAGCCGCGATCGGTCCACGCGCCGTCGCGTAAGCCCCAATCGGTCTACGCGCCGTCTCAGAGCGCCGATCATTTCACGCGCCGTCTCCTGAGCCCCGATCATTCCACGCCCCGCCTCCGAGCCCCGATCGGTTCACGCGCCGTCTCCTAAGCCCCTATCGGTCCACGCGCCGTCTCCGAGCGCTGATCGGTTCACGCGCCGTCTCCTGAGCCCCGATCGTTCCACGCGTCGTCTCCGAGCCCCGATCGGTCCACGGGCCGTTTCATAAGCCCCGATCGGACCACGCGCCTTCTCCTCAGCCCCGATCGGTCCACGCGCCGTCTCCGAGCGCCGATTAGTTCACGCGCCGTCTCCTGAGCCCCGAGCGCTCGACGCGCCGTCTCCTGAGCCCCAACCGCTCCACACGCCGTTTCCTGAGCCCCGATCGGTCCACGCATCGTCTCCGAGCACCGATCGGTCCACGCGCCGGTTTCTGAGCACCGTTCCGTCCACGCGTCGTCTTCAAAGCCCCGATGCCTCCACGCGCCGTCTCCGAGCCCCGATCGCTCCGAGCGCCGTCTCCTGAGCCCCGCTCGATCCATGCGTCGTCGTCTTAGCCCCGATGCCTCCACGCGCCGTTTCCGAGCCACGAACCGTCCAGGCGCCGCTTCCTGAGCCCCGATCGGTCCACGCGCCGTCGCGTAAGCCCCAATCGGTCTACGCGCCGTCTCAGAGCGCCGATCATTTCACGCGCCGTCTCCTGAGCCCCGATCGATCCACGCGTCGTCTCCTGAGCCCCAACCGCTCCACACGCCGTTTCCTGAGCCCCGATCGGTCCACGCGCCGTCTCCTAAGCCCCTATCGGTCCACGCGCCGTCTCCGAGCGCTGATCGGTTTACGCGCCGTCTGCTGAGCCCCGATCGTTCCACGCGCCGTCTCCGAGCCCCGATCGGTCCACGTGCCGTCTCATAAGCCCCGATCGGACCACGCGCCTTCTCCTCAGCCCCGATCGGTCCACGCGCAGTCTCCGAGCGTCGATTAGTTCACGCGCCGTCTCCTGAGCCCCGATCGCTCGACGCGCCGTCTCGGAGCCCCGATCGGTCCACGCGCCGTCTCCTAAGCTCCGATCGGTCCACGCGCCGTCTCCTGAGCCCCGATCGCTCCACGCACCGTTTTCTGAGCACCGTTTGGTCCACGCGTCGTCTTCAAAGCCCCGATGCCTCCACGCGCCGTCTCCGAGCCACGATCCGTCCGTGCGCCGCTTCCAGAGCCCCGCTCGATCCATGCGTCGTCGTCTTAGCCCCGATGCCTCCACGCGCCGTTTCCGAGCCACGATCCGTCCAGGCGCCGCTTCCTGAGCCCCGATCGGTCCACGCGCCGTCGCGTAAGCCCCAATCGGTCTACGCGCCGTCTCAGAGCGCCGATCATTTCACGCGCCGTCTCCTGAGCCCCGATCGATCCACGCGTCGTCTCCTGAGCCCCAACCGCTCCACACGCCGTTTCCTAAGCCCCGATCGGTCCACGCGCCGTCTCCTAAGCCCCTATCGGTCCACGCGCCGTCTCCGAGCGCTGATCGGTTCACGCGCCGTCTGCTGAGCCCCGATCGTTCCACGCGCCGTCTCCGAGCCCCGATCGGTCCACGCGCCGTCTCATAAGCCCCGATCGGACCACGCGCCTTCTCCTCAGCCCCGATCGGTCCACGCGCCGTCTCCGAGCGTCGATTAGTTCACGCGCCGTCTCCTGAGCCCCGATCGCTCGACGCGCCGTCTCGGAGCCCCGATCGGTCCACGCGCCGTCTCCTAAGCTCCGATCGGTCCACGCGCCGTCTCCTGAGCCCCGATCGCTCCACGCACCGTTTTCTGAGCACCGGTTGGTCCACGCGTCGTCTTCAAAGCCCCGATGCCTCCACGCGCCGTCTCCGAGCCACGATCCGTCCGTGCGCCGCTTCCAGAGCCCTCTCGGTCCACGCGTCGTCTCCTGATCTCCGATCGGTCCACACGCCATCTCCTAAGCCCCGATCATTCCACGCGCCACCTCCGAGCCCCGATCGGTCCACGCCCCGTCTCATAAGCCCCGATCGGACCACGCGCCTTCTCCTCAGCCCCGATCGTTCCACGCGCCGTCTCCGAGCCCCGATCGGTCCACGCGCCGTCTCCTAAGCCCCGATCGGTCCAGGCGTATCCTCCTGTGCCCCGATCGGACCACGCGCCGTCTCCTGAGCCCCGATCGCTCCACACCCCTTCTCCTGAGCCCCGATCGGTCAACGCGTCGTCTCCTAAGCCCCGACCGGTTCACGCGCCGTCTGCTGTGCCCCGATCGATTCACGTGCCGTTTCCTAAGCCCCGATCGGTCAACCCGTCGTCTTTTAAGCCCCAATCGGTCCACGCGCCATCTCCGGGCGCCGATCGGTTCACGCGCCGTCTCCTGAGTCCCGATCGTTCCACGCGCCGTCTCCGAGCCCCGGTCGGTCCACGCGCCTTCTCCGAGCCCCGATCTGTTCACGCATCGTCTCCTAAGCCCCGAGCGGTCCACGCGTCGTCGCCGAGCCTCGATCGGTCCACGCGCGGCCTCCTGAGCCCCGATCGGTTCACGCGCCGGCTCCCAGCCCGATCGGTCCACGCATCGTCTCCTAAGCCCCGATCGGTTAACGTGCCGTCTCCGAGCCCCGATCGGTCCACGTGCCGTCTCCTGAGCCCCGGTCGGTTCACGCGCCGTCTCCGAGCCCCGATCGATCCACGCGTCGTCTTGTAAACCCAGATTCCTCCTCGCATCGTCTCCTAAGCCGCGATCTTTAACGCGCCGTCTCCGAGCCCCGATCGGTTCACGCGCCGTCGCGGAACCCCAATTGGTCCACGCGCAACCGCCTGAGCCCCAGTCGGTCCACGCGCCGTCTTCTGTGCCCCGATCGGTCCACGCGCCGTCGCCGAGCCCCGATCGGCCCAGGCGTATCCTCCTGAGCCCCGGTCGGTCCAAGCGCCGTCTCCGAGCCCCGATCGGTCCACGCATCGTCTCCTAAGCCCCGATCGGTTAACGCGCCGACTCGGAGCCCCGATCGTTCTACGCCCCGTCTCCTGATCCCCGGTCGGTTCACGCGCCGTCTCCGAGCCGCGATCGGTCCACGCGCCGTCGCCGAACCCCAATTGGTCCACGCGCAACCGCCTGAGCCCCAGTCGGTCCACGCGTTGTCTCCGAGCTCCAATCGGTCCACGCGCCGTTTCCTGAGCCCCGAACGGTCCATACGTCGTCTTCTAAGCCCCGATGCCTCCACGCGCCGTCTCCGAGCCCCGATCGGTCCACGCGTCGTCTCCTAAGCCCCGATCGGTTCACGCGCCGTATCCGAGCCCCAATCGGTCCACGCCCCGTCTCCTAAGCTCCAATCGGTCCACGCGCCGTTTCCTGAGCCCCGATCGGTCTACGCGCCGTCTCCTGGGCCCCGATCGGTCTACACGTCGTCTCCTAAGCCCCGATTGGTTGACGTGCCGTCTCCCATCCACGATCGGTCCACGCGCCGTCTGCTAAGCCCCAATCTGTCCACGACCCGTCTCCGGGCCACGATCGGTGCACGCGCCGTCTCCTAAGCCCCGATCGATCCACGCGTCGTCGCCGAACCCCAATTAGTCCACGCGCAATCGCCTGAGCCGCAGTCGCTCCACGCGCTGTCTCCGAGCCCCGATCGGTCCACCCGCCGTCTTCGAGCCCCGATCGGTCCACGCATCGTCTCCTAAGCCCCGATCGGTCCACACGCCGTCTCCGAGCCCCGATGGGTCCACGCGTCGCCTCCTGAGCCCCGGTCGGTCCACGCGCCGTCTCCTGAGCCCCGATCGGTCCACGCGTCGTCTCCTAAGCCCCGATCGGTCCACACGCCGTCTCCGAGCGCCGATAAGTTCAAGCGCCGTCTCCGAGCCCCGATCGGTCCACGCGCCGTCTCCTAAGCCCCGATCGGTCCAAGCGCCTTCTCCTAAGCCCCGATCGGCCCACGCGCCGTCTCCGAGCGCCGATCGGTTCACGCGCCGTCACCTGAGCCCCGATCGTTCCACGCGCCGTCTCCGACCCCCGATCGGTCCACGCGCCGTCTCCTGAGCCCGGATCGTTCCACGCGTCGTCCCCGAATCCCTGATCCGTACACGCGTCGTCTCCGAGCCTCGATCGGTCCACGCGCCGTCGCCGAGCCCCGATCGGTCCAGGCGTATCCTCCTGTGCCCCGGTCGGTCCACGCGCCTTCTCCGAGCCCCGATTATTCCACGCGCCGTCTCGGAGCCCCGATCGATCCACGCGCCGTCTCCTGAACCCCGATCTGTCCAAGCGCCGTCTCCTGAGCCCCGATCGGACCACGCGCCGTCGCCGAACCCCAATTGGTCCACGCGAAACCGCCTGAGCCCCAGTCGGTCCACGCGCTGTCTCCGAGCCCCGATCGGTCCACGCGCCGTCGCCGAACCCCAATTGGTCCACGCGAAACCGCCTGAGCCCCAGTCGGTCCACGCGCTGTCTCCGAGCCCCGATCGGTCCACGCGTCGTCACCAAGTCATGATCTGTCCACGCGCGGCCTCCTGAGACCCGATCGGTCCACGCGCCGTCTTCGAGCCCCGATCGGACCACGCATCGTCTCCTAAGCCCCAATCGGTCCACGCGCCGTCTCCTGAGCCCCGATCGGTCCACGCGCCGTCGCCGAACCCCAATTGGTCCACGCGAAACCGCCTGAGCCCCAGTCGGTCCACACGCTGTCTCCGAGCCCCGATCGGTCCACGCGTCGTCTCCGAGCCCCGAGCGGTCCACGCGCCGTCGCCGAGTCATGATCTGTCCACGCGCGACCTCCTGAGACCCGATCGATCCACGCGTCGTCTCCTAAGCCCCGATCGGTTCACGCGCCGTCTCCGGGCCCCGATCGATGCACGCGCCGTCTCCTAAGCCCCGATCGATCGACGCGCCGTCGCCGAACCCCAATTGGTCCACGCGCAACCGCCTGAGCCCCAGTCGGTCCACGCACTGTCTCCGAGCCCCGATCGGTCCACGGGCCGTCTTCGAGCCCCGATCGGTCGACGCAACGTCTCCTAAGCCCCAATCGGTTAACGCGCCGTCTCCTGAGCCCCGATCGTTCTACGCGCCGTCTCCGAGCCCCGATCGGTGCACGCGCCGTCTCCTAAGCCCCGATCGGTCCACGCGCCGTCGCCGAACCCCAATTGGTCCACGCGAAACCGCCTGAGCCCCAGTCGGTCCACGCGCTGTCTCCGAGCCCCGATCGGTCCACGCGTCGTCTCCGAGCCCCGGTCGGTCCACGCGCCGTCTCCGAGCCCCGATCGGTCCACGCATCGTCGCCGAACCCCAATTGGTCCACGCTCATCCGCCTGACCCCCAGTCGGTCCACGCGCTGTCTCCGAGCCCCGATCGGTCCCCGCGCCGTCTGCTGAGCGCCGATCGTTCCACCCGTCGTCTCCGAGCCCCGGTCGGTCCACGCGCCGTCTCCGAGCCCCGATCGGTCCACGCATCGTCTCCTACGCCCCGATCGGTTAACGCGCCGACTCGGAGCCCCGATCGGTGCACGCGCCGTCTCCTAAGCCCCGATCGGTCCACGCGCCGTCGCCGAACCCCAATTGGTCCACGCTCATCCGCCTGACCCCCAGTCGGTCCACGCGCCGTTTCCGAGCCCCGATCGGTCCACGCGCCGTCTCCTGAGCCCGGATCGGTCCACCCGTCGTCCTCGAATCCCCGATCCGCACACGCGTCGTCTCCGAGCCTCGACCGGTCCACGCGCCGTCTCCTGAGCCCTGATCATTCCACGCGCCGTCTCCTAAGCCGCGATCCGTCCACGGGCCGTCTCCGAGCTGCTATCGGTAAACGCGCCGTCACCAAGCCCTGATCCATACACGCGTCGTCTCCGAGCCCCGACCGGTCCACGCGCCGTCGTCGAGCCTCGATCGGTCCACGCGCGGCCTCCTGAGCCCCGATCGGTTCACGTGCCGTCTCCTGAGCCCCGGTCGGTTCACGCGCCGTCTCCGAGCCCCGATGGGTCCACGCGCCGTCTCCTGAGCCCGGATCGGTCCACCCGTCGTCCTCGAATCCCCGATCCGCACACGCGTTGTCTCCGAGCCTCGACCGGTCCACGCGCCGTCTCCTGAGCCCCGATCATGCCACGCGCCGTCTCCTAAGCCGCGATCCGTCCACGGGCCGTCTCCGAGCTGCTATCGGTAAACGCGCCGTCACCAAGCCCTGATCCGTACACGCGTCGTCTCCGAGCCCCGATCGGTCCACGCGCCGTCTCCGAGCACCGATTGGTCCACGCGCCGTCGCCCGAGCCCCAATTGGTCCACGCGCCGTCGCCCGAACCCCAATTGGCCCACGAGCAACCTCCTGAGCTCCAGTCGGTCCACGCGCAGTCGCCGAGCCCCGATCGATCCCCGCATCGTCTCCTAAGCCCCGATCGGTTGACGCGTCATTTACGAGCCCCGATCGGTCTACGCGCCGTCTCCTGAGACCCAATCGGTCCACACGCCGTCTCCTAAGCATCGATCCGTCCACGGGCCGTCTGTAAACCGCGATCAGTCAACGCTCCGTCACCAAGCCCCGATACGTACAAGCATCGTGTCCGAGCCCCGATCGGTTAACGCGCCGGCTCCGAGCCCCGATCGGCCCACGCGCCGTCTCCTGAGCCCCGATACGTCCACGCGCAGTCGCCGAGCCCCGATCGGTCCACGCGTAGTCTCCTAATCCCCGATCGGTCCATGTGCCGTCTCCGAGCCCCGATCGGTCCACGCACTGTCTCCTGATCCCCATGGGTCCACGCGGCGCCTCCGGGGCCCCGATCGATCCACGCGAGGCTTCTAAGTCCCGATCGGTCCACGTGCCGTCTCCTGAGCCCCGATCGTTCCACGCGCTGTCTCCGAGCCCCGATTGGTCCACGCACCGTCTCCGTGCCCCGATCGGTCCACGCAATGTCTCCTGATCCCCATGGGTCAACGCGGCGCCTCCGGAGCCCCGATCGATCCACGCGAGGCTCCTGTGCCCCGATCGGACCACGCATCGTCTCCTAAGCCCCAATCGGTTAACGCGCCGTCTCCGAGCCCCGATCGGTCCGCGCGCCGTCGCCGAACCGCAATTGGTCCACGCTCAACCGCCTGACCCCCAATTCGTCCACGCTCAACCGCCTGACCCCCAGTCGGTCCACGCGCTGTCTCCGAGCCCCGATCGGTCCACGCGTCGTCTCCGAGCCCCGATCAGCCCACGCGCCGTCGCCGAGCCACGATCGGTCCACGCGCGGCCTCCTGAGCTCCGATCGGTCCACGCGCCGTCGCCGAGCCGCGTTCGGTTCTCGCGCGGCCTCCTGAGCCCCGGTCGGTTCACGCGCAACCGCCTGAGCCCCAGTCGGTCCACGCGCGGCCTCCTGAGCCCCGGTCGGTTCACGCGCCGTCTCCCCGCCCCGATCGGTCCACGCGCCGTTTCCTGAGCCCCGATACGTCCACGCGCAGTCGCCGAGCCCCGATCAGTCCACGCGCGGCCTCCTGAGCCCCGGTCGGTTCACGCGCCGTCTCCCCGCCACGATCGGTCCACGCGCCGTCTCCTGAGCCCTGATACGTCCACGCGTCGTCTCCGAGCCCCGGTCGGTCCACGCGCCGTCTCCGAGCCCCGATCGGTTCACGCATCGTCTCCTAAGCCCCGATCGGTTAACGCGCCGTCTCCGAGCCAGATCGGTTCAGGCGCCGCTTCCCGATCCCCGATCGATCCACGCGCCGTCTCCGAGCGCCGATCGGTTCACGCGCCGTCACCCGAGCCCCGATCGGTCCACGCTTCGTCTCCTGAGCCCGGATCGTTCCACGCGTCGTCTCCTGATTCCCGATCCTTAAACGCGTCGTCTCCGAAGCCCCGATCGGTCCACGCGCCGTCTCCTGAGCCCCGATCGGTCCACGCGCCGCGGCGAACCCCAATTGGTCCACGCGCAACCGCCTGAGCCCCAGTCGGTCCACACATCGTCTCCTAAGCCCCGATCGGCTAACGCGTCGACTCCGAGCCGCGATCGTTCTACGCACCGTCTCCGAGCCCCGATCCGTCCACGCGCAGTCGCCGAGCCCCGATCGGTTCACGCGCGGTCTCCTGAGCCCCAGTCGGTACACGCGCTGTCTCCGAGCCCCGATCGATCCACGCACCGCCTCCTGAGCTCCGATCGGTCGACGCGCCGACTCCTAAGCCCCGATCCGTCCACGCGCCGTCTCCTGAGCCCGGATCGTTCCACGCGTCGTCTCCTGATTCCCGATCCTTAAAGGCGTCGTCTCCGAGCCTCGATCGGTCCACACGCCGTGTCCGATCCCCGATCGGTCCGCGTACCGCATTCTGAGCCGCGGTCCGTCCACGCGCCGTCTCCGAGCACCGATCGGTCGACGCGCCGTCTCAGAGCGCCGATCATTTCACGCCCCGTCACCTGACCTCCGATCGTTCCACGCGCCATCTCCGAGCCCCGATCAGTCCACGCGCCGTCTCCTGAGCCCCAATCGGTCCACACGCTGTCTCGTGAGCCCCGATAGGTACACGCGTCGTCTCCGAGCCCCGATCGGTCCACGCGCCATCGGCGAACCCCGATCGGTCCACGCGCCGTCTCCTGAGCTCCGAACGGTCCATACCCCTTGTCCTGAGCCCCGATCGGCCGTCGCGTCGTCTCCTAAGCCCCGACCGGTTCACGCGCCGTCTCCTGTGCACCGATCGAATCACGTGCCGTCTCCTAAGCCCCGATCGGTTAACGCGCCGTCTCCGAGCCGCGATCGGTCCACGCGCCGACGCCGAACCCCAATTGGTCCACGCGCAACTGCCTGACCCCCAGTCGATCCACGCGTCGTCTCCGAGCTCCAGTCGGTCCACGCGCCGTTTCCTGAGACCTGATCGGTCCATGCGTCGTCTTCTAAGCCCCGATGCCTCCACGCGCCGTCTCCGAGCCACGACCGGTTCAGGCGCCGCTTCCCGAGCCCCGATCAGTCCACGTGTCGTCCCCTGACCCCCGATCGCTCCACGGACCGTTTCCTGATCCCCGATCGGTCCACGCGCCGCCTCCTGAGTCCCGATCGGTCAACGCGTCGTGTCCTAACCCCTGATCGGTCCACGTGCCGTCTCCGAGCCCCGATGGGTCCACGTGCCACATCCTGAGCCCCGATCGGACGACGCGACGTCTCCTGAGCCTTGATCGATCCACGCGCCGTCTCCGAGCCCCGATCGATCCACCCGCCGCCTCCTGAGCCCCGATCGGTCCACGCGCCGTCGCCGAACCCCAATTGGTCCACGCGCAACCGCCTGAGCCCCAGTCGGTCCACGCACTGTGTCCGAGCCCCGATCGGTTAACGCGCCGTCTTCGAGCGCCGATCGGTCCACGCAACGTCTCCTAAGCCCCAATCGGTTAACGCGCCGTCTCCTGAGCCCCGATCGTTCTACGCACCGTCTCCGAGCCCCGATCCGTCCACGCGCAGTCGCCGAGCCCCGATCGGTTCACGCGCGGTCTCCTGAGCCCCAGTCGGTACACGCGCTGTCTCCGAGCCCCGATCGATCCACGCACCGCCTCCTGAGCTCCGATCGGTCGACGCGCCGACTCCTAAGCCCCGGTCGGTCCACGCGCCGTCTCCTGAGCCCCGGTCGGTCCACGCGCCGTCTCCTGAGCCCCGGTCGGTCCACGCGACGTCTCCTAAGCCCCGATCGGTCCACGCGTCGTCTCCTAAGCCCCGATCCGTCGACGCGTCGTCTCCTGAGCCACGATCAATTGACGCGTCTTCTCCTGAGCCCGATCGCTCCTCGCGCCGTCTCCTGAGCCCCGATCGGTCCATGCGTCGTGTCCGAGCTCCGATCGGTCCATACGCCGTTTCCTGAGCCCCGATCGGTCCATGCGTCGTCTTCTTAGCCCCGATGCCTCCACGCGCCGTCTCCGAGCCACGATCGGTCCGTGCGCCGCTTCCACAACCCCGATCGGTCCACGCGTAATCTCCTGATCTCCGATCGGTCCACGCGCCGTCTCCTAAGCCCCGATCGGTCCACGCGCCGTCTCCGAGCGCCGATCGGTTGACGCGCCATCTCCTGAGCCCCGATCGTTCCACGCGCCGTCCCCGATCCCCGATCGATCCACGCGCCGTCTCCGAGCGCCGATCGGTTCACGCGCCGTCACCCGAGCCCCGATCGGTCCACGCTTCGTCTCCTGAGCCCGGATCGTTCCACGCGTCGTCTCCTGATTCCCGCTCGGTCCATGCGTCGTCTTCTTAGCCCGGATGCCTCCACGCGCCGTCTCCGAGCCACGATCGGTCCAGGCGCCGTCTCCGGAGCCCCGATCGGTCCACGCGTCGTCTGCTAAGCCCCGATTCGTCCACGCGACGTCTCCGGGCGCCGATGATTTCACGCGCCGTCTCCTGAGACCCGATCGTTCCACGCGCCGTCTCCGAGCCCCGATCGATCCACGCGCCGCCTCCTGAGCCCCGATCGGTCCACGCGCCGTCGCCGAACCCCAATTGGTCCACGCGCAACCGCCTGAGCCCCAGTCGGTCCACGCACTGTGTCCGAGCCCCGATCGGTCCACGAGCCGTCTTCGAGCGCCGATCGGTCCACGCAACGTCTCCTAAGCCCCAATCGGTTAACGCGCCGTCTCCTGAGCCCCGATCGTTCTACGCACCGTCTCCGAGCCCCGATCCGTCCACGCGCAGTCGCCGAGCCCCGATCGGTTCACGCGCGGTCTCCTGAGCCCCAGTCGGTACACGCGCTGTCTCCGAGCCCCGATCGGTCCACGCGTCGTCTTCTAAGCCCCGATCGTTCGACGCGTCGTCTCCTAAGCCCCGATCGGTCCACGCGCCTTCTCCTCATCCCCGATCGGTCCACGCGCCGTGTCGGAGCCCCGATTGGTTCACGCGTCGTCTCCTAAGCCCCGATCGGTCCACGCGCAGTCGCCGAGCCTCGATCGGGTCACGCGCGGTCTCCTGAGCCCCGGTCGGTCCACGCGCCGTCGCCGAACCCCAACTGGTCCACGCGCAACCTCCTGAGCCCCAGTCGCTCCTCGTGCCGTCTCCTGAGCCCCGATCGGTCCATGCGTCGTGTCCGAGCTCCGATCGGTCCATACGCCGTTTCCTGAGCCCCGATCGGTCCATGCGTCGTCTTCTTAGCCCCGATGCCTCCACGCGCCGTCTCCGAGCCACGATCGGTCCGTGCGCCGCTTCCACAACCCCGATCGGTCCACGCGTAATCTCCTGATCTCCGATCGGTCCACGCGCCGTCTCCTAAGCCCCGATCGGTCCACGCGCCGTCTCCGAGCGCCGATCGGTTGACGCGCCATCTCCTGAGCCCCGATCGTTCCACGCGCCGTCCCCGATCCCCGATCGATCCACGCGCCGTCTCCGAGCGCCGATCGGTTCACGCGCCGTCACCCGAGCCCCGATCGGTCCACGCTTCGTCTCCTGAGCCCGGATCGTTCCACGCGTCGTCTCCTGATTCCCGCTCGGTCCATGCGTCGTCTTCTTAGCCCGGATGCCTCCACGCGCCGTCTCCGAGCCACGATCGGTCCAGGCGCCGTCTCCGGAGCCCCGATCGGTCCACGCGTCGTCTGCTAAGCCCCGATTCGTCCACGCGACGTCTCCGGGCGCCGATGATTTCACGCGCCGTCTCCTGAGACCCGATCGTTCCACGCGCCGTCTCCGAGCCCCGATCGATCCACGCGCCGCCTCCTGAGCCCCGATCGGTCCACGCGCCGTCGCCGAACCCCAATTGGTCCACGCGCAACCGCCTGAGCCCCAGTCGGTCCACGCACTGTGTCCGAGCCCCGATCGGTCCACGAGCCGTCTTCGAGCGCCGATCGGTCCACGCAACGTCTCCTAAGCCCCAATCGGTTAACGCGCCGTCTCCTGAGCCCCGATCGTTCTACGCACCGTCTCCGAGCCCCGATCCGTCCACGCGCAGTCGCCGAGCCCCGATCGGTTCACGCGCGGTCTCCTGAGCCCCAGTCGGTACACGCGCTGTCTCCGAGCCCCGATCGGTCCACGCGTCGTCTTCTAAGCCCCGATCGTTCGACGCGTCGTCTCCTAAGCCCCGATCGGTCCACGCGCCTTCTCCTCATCCCCGATCGGTCCACGCGCCGTGTCGGAGCCCCGATTGGTTCACGCGTCGTCTCCTAAGCCCCGATCGGTCCACGCGCAGTCGCCGAGCCTCGATCGGGTCACGCGCGGTCTCCTGAGCCCCGGTCGGTCCACGCGCCGTCGCCGAACCCCAACTGGTCCACGCGCAACCTCCTGAGCCCCAGTCGGTACACGCGCTGTCTCCGAGCCCCGATCGGTCCCCGCATAGTCTCCTAAGCCCCGCTCGGTTAACGCGTCGTCTCGGAGCCCCGATCGGTCCAGGCGCCGCTTCCTGAGCACCGACCGGTCCACGCGTCGTCTCCTGAGCCCCGATCGGTCGACGGGTCCCCTCCTAATCCCCGATCGATCCACGCGCCTTCTCCTGAGCCCCGATCGGTCCACGCGCCGTCTCCGAGCGCCGATCATTTCACGTGACGTCTCCTGAGCCCTGATCGTTCCACGCGCCGTCTTCGAGCCCCGAGCGTTCTACGCGCCGTCTCCTGAGCCCCAATCGATCCACGCGCAGCCTCCTGAGCCCCGATCGGTCCACGCGCCGTCGCCGAGCCGCGATCGTTCTACGCGCCGCTCCGAGCCCCGATCGGTCCACGCGCGGTCGCCGAGCTATGATCGGTCCACGCGCGGCCTCCTGAGCCCCGGTCGGTTCACGCGCCGTCTCCGAGCCCCGATCGATCCACGCGTCGTCTTCTAAGCCCAGATGCCTCCTCGCGCCGTCTCCTGAGCCCCGATCGGTCCACGCGCCGTCTCCTCAGCCCCGATCGGTCCAGGCGTCGTCTCCGAGCACCGATCGGTCCACGCGCCGTCTCAGAGCGCCGATCATTTCACGCCCCGTTTCCTGAGCTCCGATCGTTCCACGCGTCGTCTCCTGAGTCCCGATCCGTCCACTCACTGTCTCCTGAGCCCCGATCGGTCGACGCGTCCTCTGCTAAACCTCGATCGGTCCACGCGTCGTCTCCTGAGCCCCGATCGGTCGACGGGTCCTCTCCTAAGCCCCGATCGGTCCACGCGTCTTCTCCTGAGCTCCGATCAGTCCACGCGTCGTCTCCTAAGCCCCGATACGTCCACACGCCGTCTCCGAGCCCCGATGGGTCCCCGCGTTGCCTCCTTAGCCCCGATCGATCCACGCGAGTCTCCTGAGCGCCGATTGGTCCACGCGCCGTCTCCTGAGCCCCGATCGTTCTACGCACCGTCTCCGAGCCCCGATCCGTCCACGCGCAGTCGCCGAGCCCCGATCGGTTCACGCGCGGTCTCCTGAGCCCCGGTCGATCCACGCGCCTTCTCCTGAGCCCCAATCGGTCCACGCGCCGTCTCCGAGCGCCGATCATTTCACGTGACGTCTCCTGAGCCCTGATCGTTCCACGCGCCGCCTTCGAGCCCCGAGCGTTCTACGCGCCGTCTCCTGAGCCCCAATCGATCCACGCGCAGCCTCCTGAGCCCCGATCGGTCCACGCGCCGTCGCCGAGCCGCGATCGTTCTACGCGCCGTCTCCTGAACCCCGATACGTCCACACGCAGTCGCCGAGCCCCGACCGGTTCACGCGCGGTCTCCTGAGCCCCAGTCGGTACACGCGCTGTCTCCGAGCCCCGATCGGTCCACGCGTCGTCTACTAAGCCCCGATCGTTCGACGCGTCGTCTCCTAAGCCCCGATCGGTCCACGCGCCTTCTCCTCATCCCCGATCGGTCCACGCGCCGTCTCGGAGCCCCGATCGGTCCCCGCATAGTCTCCTAAGCCCCGCTCGGTTAACGCGTCGTCTCGGAGCCCCGATCGGTCCAGGCTCCGCTTCCTGAGCACCGACCGGTCCACGCGTCGTCTCCTGAGCCCCGATCGGTCGACGGGTCCCCTCCTAAGCCCCGATCGGTCCACGCGCCTTCTCCTGAGCCCCGATCGGTCCACGCGCCGTCTCCGCGCGCCGATCATTTCACGTGACGTCTCCTGAGCCCTGATCGTTCCACGCGCCGTCTTCGAGCCCCGAGCGGACCACGCGCCGTCTCCTGAGCCCCAATCGATCCACGCGCAGCCTCCTGAGCCCCGATCGGTCCACGCGCCGTCGCCGAGCCGCGATCGTTCTACGCGCCGCTCCGAGCCCCGATCGGTCCACGCGCGGTCGCCGAGCTATGATCGGTCCACGCGCGGCCTCCTGAGCCCCGGTCGGTTCACGCGCCGTCTCCGAGCCCCGATCGATCCACGCGTCGTCTTCTAAGCCCAGATGCCTCCTCGCGCCGTCTCCTGAGCCCCGATCGGTCCACGCGCCGTCTCCTCAGCCCCGATCGGTCCACGCGTCGTCTCCGAGCACCGATCGGTCCACGCGCCGTCTCAGAGCGCCGATCATTTCACGCCCCGTTTCCTGAGCTCCGATCGTTCCACGCGTCGTCTCCTGAGTCCCGATCCGTCCACTCACTGTCTCCTGAGCCCCGATCGGTCGACGCGTCCTCTGCTAAACCTCGATCGGTCCACGCGTCGTCTCCTGAGCCCCGATCGGTCGACGGGTCCTCTCCTAAGCCCCGATCGGTCCACGCGTCTTCTCCTGAGCTCCGATCAGTCCACGCGTCGTCTCCTAAGCCCCGATACGTCCACACGCCGTCTCCGAGCCCCGATGGGTCCCCGCGTTGCCTCCTTAGCCCCGATCGATCCACGCGAGTCTCCTGAGCGCCGATTGGTCCACGCGCCGTCTCCTAAGCCCCAATCGGTCCACGCACCGCCTCCTGCGCCCCAATCGGTCCACGCGCCGCCTCCTGCGCCCCGATCGGTCTGCGCGCCGTCTCCTGAGCCCCGATCGGTCCACGCGTCTTCTCCTGAGCCCCGATCAGTCCACGCGTCGTCTCCGAAGCCCCGATACATCCACATGCCGTCTCCGAGCCGCGATGGGTCCACGCGTCGCCTCCTGAGCCCCGATCGATCCACGCGAGTCTCCTGAGCCCCGGTCGGTCCGCGCGCCGTCTCCTGAGCCCCGATCGTTCCACGCGTCGTCTCCTAAGCCCCGCTCGGTTAACGCGTCGTCTCGGAGCCCCGATCGGTCCAGGCGCCGCTTCCTGAGCACCGACCGGTCCACGCGTCGTCTCCTGAGCCCCGATCGGTCGACGGGTCCCCTCCTAATCCCCGATCGATCCACGCGCCTTCTCCTGAGCCCCAATCGGTCCACGCGCCGTCTGCGAGCGCCGATCATTTCACGTGACGTCTCCTGAGCCCTGATCGTTCCACGCGCCGCCTTCGAGCCCCGAGCGTTCTACGCGCCGTCTCCTGAGCCCCAATCGATCCACGCGCGGTCGCCGAGCTATGATCGGTCCACGCGCGGCCTCTTGAGCCCCGGTCGGTTCACGCGCCGTCTCCGAGCCCCGATCGATCCACGCGTCGTCTTCTAAGCCCAGATGCCTCCTCGCGCCGTCTCCTGAGCCCCGATCGGTCCACGCGCCGTCTCCTCAGCCCCGATCGGTCCACGCGTCGTCTCCGAGCACCGATCGGTCCACGCGCCGTCTCAGAGCGCCGATCATTTCACGCCCCGTTTCCTGAGCTCCGATCGTTCCACGCGTCGTCTCCTGAGTCCCGATCCGTCCACTCACTGTCTCCTGAGCCCCGATCGGTCGACGCGTCCTCTGCTAAACCTCGATCGGTCTACGCGTCGTCTCCTGAGCCCCGATCGGTCGACGGGTCCTCTCCTAAGCCCCGATCGGTCCACGCGTCTTCTCCTGAGCTCCGATCAGTCCACGCGTCGTCTCCTAAGCCCCGATACGTCCACACGCCGTCTCCGAGACCCGATGGGTCCCCGCGTTGCCTCCTTAGCCCCGATCGATCCACGCGAGTCTCCTGAGCGCCGATTGGTCCACGCGCCGTCTCCTAAGCCCCAATCGGTCCACGCACCGCCTCCTGCGCCCCAATCGGTCCACGCGCCGCCTCCTGCGCCCCGATCGGTCTGCGCGCCGTCTCCTGAGCCCCGATCGGTCCACGTGTCTTCTCCTGAGCCCCGATCAGTCCACGCGTCGTCTCCGAAGCCCCGATACATCCACATGCCGTCTCCGAGCCGCGATGGGTCCACGCGTCGCCTCCTGAGCCCCGATCGATCCACGCGAGTCTCCTGAGCCCCGGTCGGTCCGCGCGCCGTCTCCTGAGCCCCGATCGTTCCACGCGTCGTCTCCTAAGCCCCGATCGGTTCACGCGTCGTCTCCTACGCCCCGATCCGTCGACGCGTCGTCTCCTGAGCCCCGATCAATTGACGCGTCTTCTCCTGAGCCCCGATCGCTCCTCGCGCCGTCTCCTGAGCCCGGCTCGGTCCATATGTCGTCTTTTTAGCCCCGATGCCTCCACGCGCCGTCTTCGAGCCACGATCGTACCAGGCGCCGCTTCCTGAACCCCGATCGACCCACGCGCCGTATCGTAAGCCCCAATCGGTCCACGCGCCGCCTCCTGAGACCCGATGCGTCCACGCGCCGTCTCCTGAGCCCCGATCGGTCGACGCGTCCTCTGCTACACCTCGATCGTTCCACGCGCCGTCTCCGAGCCCCGATCGGTCCACGCGCCGTCTCCTGAGCCCCGATCGGTCCACGCGCCGTCTCCTGAGCCCCAATCGGTCCACACGCTGTCTCGTGAGCCCCGATAGGTACACGCGCCGTCTCCGAGCCCCCATCGGTCCACGCGTTGTCTCCTAAGCCCCGATCGGTCCACGCGCCGTCTCCGAGCCCCGATCGGTTCACGCATCGTCTCCTAAGCCCCGATCGGTTAACGCGCCGTCTCCGAGCGCCGAGCGGTCAACGCGCCGTCGCCGAGCCTCGATCGGTCCACGCGCAGCCTCCTGAGCCCCGATCGGTTCACGCGCCGGCTCCGAGCCCCGCTCGGTCCATGCGTCGTCTTCTTAGCCCCGATGCCTCCACGCGCCGTCTCCGAGCCACGATCGGTCTAGGCGTCGCTTCCTGAGCCCCGATCGGTCATCGCGCCATCTCCTAAGCCCCAATCGGTCCACGCGCCGCTTCCTAAGCCCCGATCGATCCACGCGTGGTCTCCGAACGCCGATCGGTTCACGCGCCGTCTCCTTTGCTCCGATCGTTCCACGCGCCGTCTCCGAGGCCCGATCGGTCCACGCATCGTCTCCTACGCCCCGATCGGTTAACGCGCCGTCTCCGAGCCCCGATTGGTCCACACGCCGTCTCCGAGTCCCGATCGGTCCGCATGCCGCATTCTAAGCCACGGCCCATCCTCGCGTCGTCCCCTGAGCCCCGATCGCTCCACGCGCCGATTTCTGAGCCCCGATCAATTGACGCGTCTTCTCCTGAGCCCCGATCGCTCCTCGCGCCGTCTCCTGAGCCCCGATCGGTCCAGACGCCGCTTCCTGAGCCCCGATCGGTCCACGCGCCGTCTCCTAAGCCTCGATCGGTCCACGCGCCGTCTCCGAGCGCCGATCGGGTCACGCGCCGTCTTCTGAGCCCCGATCGTTCCACGCGCCGCTTCCTAAACACCGATCGGTCCAGGCTTCGTCTCCTAAGCACCGACCGGTCGACGCGTCGTCTCCTGAGCCCCGGTCGGTTCACGCGCCGTCTCCGAGCCCGATCGGTCAACGCATCGTCTCCTAAGCCACTATCGGTTAACGCGCCGTCTCCGAGCCCCGATCGGTCCACGCGTCGTCTCCTAAGCCCCGATCCGTCCACGGGCCGTCTTCGAGCCGCGATCGGTCAACGCGCCGTCACCAATCCCCGATCCGTACACGCGTCGTCTCCGAGCCCCGATCGGTCCACGCGCCGTTTCCTGAACCCCGATCCGCCCACGCGCAGTTGCAGAGCCCCGATTGGTCCACGCGCGGTCTACTGAACCCCGGTCGGACCACGCGCCGTCTCGTGAGCCCCGATCCGTCCACGCGCAGTCGCCAAGCCCGGATCGGTCCACACGTCGTCTCCTAAGCCTCGATCGGTTAACGCGCCGTCTCCGAGCCCCAATCGGTCGACACGCCGTCTCCGAACCCCGATCGGTCCACGCGCCGTCTCCTAAGCCCCCATCGGTCCACGCGTCGTCTCCGAGCACCGATTGGTCCACGGGCCGTTTCCGGAGCCCCGATCGGTCCACCCATTGTCTTTTAAGCCCCGAAGCCTCCACGCGCCGTTTCCGAGCCACGATCGGTCCAGGCGCCGCCTTCTGAGCCCCGATCGGTCCACGTGTCGGCTCCTAAGCCCCGATCGGTCCCCGCGCCGTCTCCGAGTCCCGATCGATTCACGCGTCGTCTCCTGAGCCCCGATCGGTCCACGCGTCGTCTCCTAAGCCCCGATCGCTCCACGCGCCGTCTCCTCAGCCCCGATCGTTCCACGCGCCGTCTCCGAGCCCCGAGCGGTCCACGCGCCGTCTCCTGAGCCCCAATCGGTCCACGCACTGTCTCCTAAGCCCCAATCGGTCCACGTGCCGTCTCCTGAGCCCCGGTCGGTCGACTCGCCGTCTCCGAGCCCCGACCGGTCCATGCATCGTCTCCTGAGCCCCGATCGTTCCACGCGCCGCCTCCTAAGCCCCGATTGGTCCAGGCGACATCTCCTAAGCCCCGACCGGTCCACGCGCCGTCTCCTGAACCCCGGTCGGTTCACGCGCCATCTCCGAGCCCGATCGGTCCACGTATCGTCTCCTAAGCCCCCATCGGTTCACGCGCCGTCTCCGAGCCCCGATCGTTCCACGCGCCGCCTCCTAAGCCCCGATCGGTCCACGCGTCGTCTCCTAGCCCCTATCGGTTCATGCGTCTTCTCCTGAGCCCCAATCGCTCCTCGCGCCGTCTCCTGAGCCGCGATCTGTCCACGCGCGGCCTCCTGAGCCCCGGTCCGTTCACGCGCCGTATCCGAGCCCCAATCGGTCCACGCGCCGTCTCCTGAGCCCCGATCGGTCCACGCGCCGTCTCCTGAGCCCCGATCGTTCCATGCGCCGTCTCCTGAGCCCTGATCGGTCCACGCGTCGTCTCCTAAGCCCCGATCGGTCCAAGCGCCGTCTCCGAGCCCCAATCGGTGCACGCGTCGTCTCCTAAGCCCCGATCGGTCCACGCGCCGTCTCCGAGCGCCGATCGGTCCACGCGCCGTTTCCTGAGCTCCGATCGGTCCACGCGCCGTTTCCTGAGCTCCGATCGGTCCACGCGCCGTCTCCTGAGCCCCGATACGTCCACGAGTAGTCGGCGAGCCGCGATTGGTTAACGCGCCGTCTCCAAGCCCCGATCGGTCCACGCGCCGTCTCCTGAGCCCCGATACATCCACGCGTAGTCGCCGAGCCCCGATCGGTCCACGCGCCGTCGCCGAGCCTGGATCGGTCCACGCGCGGCCTCCTGAGCCCCGGTCGGTTCACGCGCCGTCTCCGAACCCGATGGTTCCACGCACCGTGTCCAATCCCCGATCGGTCCACGCGCCGTCTCCTGAGCCCCGATCGGTCTACGCGCCGTCTCCTGAGCCCCGATGCGTTCACGCGTCGTCTCCTGAGCCCCGATCGTTCCACGCGTCGTCTCCTAAGCCCGGATCGGTCCACGCGCCGTGTCCTGAGCCTCGATCGGTCCACGCGTCGTCTCCTGAGCTCCGATCGATCCACGCGATCCTCCTGAGCCCCGGTCGGTCCACGCGCCGTCTCCTAAGCCCCGAACGGTCCACGCGCCGTCTCCGAGCCCCGATCGGTCCACGCACCGTCTCCTAAGCCCCGATCGGTTAACGCGCCGTCCCCCCGCCCCGATCGGTGCACGCGCCGTCTCCTGAGCCCCGATACGTCCACGCGCAGTCGCCGAGCCCCGATCAGTCCACGCGCGGCCTCCTGAGCCCCGGTCGGTTCACGCGCCGTCTCCTAAGCCCCGATCGGTCCACGCGCCGTCTCCGAGCCCCGATGGGTCCACGCACTGTCTCCTGATCCCCATGGGTCCACGCGGCGCCTCCGGTGCCCCGATCGATCCACGCGAGGATCCTGAGCCTAGATCAATCCACGCATCGTCTCCTAAGCCCCAATCGATTAACGCGCCGTCTCCGAGCCCCGATCGGTCCACGCGCCGTTTCCTGAACCCCGATACGTCCACGCGCAGTCGCCGAGGCCCGATCGGTCCACGCGCTCTCTCCTGAGCCCCGATAGGTACACGCGTCGTCTCCTACGCGCCGATCGTTCCACGCCCCGTCTCCGAGCCCCGAGCGGTCCACGCGCCGTCTCCTGAGCCCCAATCGGTCCACGCGCTGTCTCCTAAGCCCCGATCGGTCCAAGCGCCGTCTCCGAGCCCCGATCGGTCCACGCGTCGTCTTCTAAGCCCAGATCGGTCCACGCGTCGTCTCCTGAGCCCCGATCGGTCTACGCGTCGTCTCCTAAGCCCCGATAGCTCCACGCGCCGTTTCCTGAGCCCCGATCGGTCACGCGTCGTCTCCTGATCTCTGATCGGTTCACGCGCCGTCTCCTGAGCCCGGATCGGTCCACGCGTCGTCCCCGAATCCCCGATCCGTACACGCGTCGTCTCCGAGCCTAGATCGGTCCACGCGCTGTCGCCGAGCCCCGATCGGTCCAGGCGTGGCCTCCTAAGCCCCGAACGGTCCACGCGCCGTCTCCGAGTCCCGATCGGTCCACGCGCCGTTTCCTAAGCCCCAATCTGTCCACGCGGCGTCTCCGAGTGCCAATCGGTTCACGCGCCGTCTCCTGAGCCCCAGTCCGTCCACGCGCTGGCTTCGAGCCGCGATCGGTCCACGCGCGGCCTCCTGAGCCCCAATCGGTCCACGCGCTGTCTCCGAGCCCCGATCGGTCCACGCATCGTCTCCTAAGACCCGCTCGGTTAACGCATCGTTTCCGATCCCCGATCAGTCCACACGCCGTCTCCTGAGCCCCGATCGGTTCACGTGTCGTCCCCTAATCCCCGATCCGTACACGCGTCGTCACCGAGCCCCGATCGGTCCACGCGCCGTCTCCGAGCCCCGATGGGTCCACGCACTGTCTCCTGATCCCCATGGGTCCACGCGGCGCCTCCGGTGCCCCGATCGATCCACGCGAGGATCCTGAGCCTAGATCAATCCACGCATCGTCTCCTAAGCCCCAATCGATTAACGCGCCGTCTCCGAGCCCCGATCGGTCCACGCGCCGTTTCCTGAACCCCGATACGTCCACGCGCAGTCGCCGAGGCCCGATCGGTCCACGCGCTCTCTCCTGAGCCCCGATAGGTACACGCGTCGTCTCCTACGCGCCGATCGTTCCACGCCCCGTCTCCGAGCCCCGAGCGGTCCACGCGCCGTCTCCTGAGCCCCAATCGGTCCACGCGCTGTCTCCTAAGCCCCGATCGGTCCAAGCGCCGTCTCCGAGCCCCGATCGGTCCACGCGTCGTCGTCTAAGCCCAGATCGGTCCACGCGTCGTCTCCTGAGCCCCGATCGGTCCACGCGTCGTCTCCTAAGCCCCGACCGGTCCACGCGCCGTTTCCTGAGGCCCGATCGATTCACGCGTCGTCTCCTGAGCCCCGATAGCTCCACGCGCCGTTTCCTGAGCCCCGATCGGTCACGCGTCGTCTCCTGATCTCCGATCGGTTCACGCGCCGTCTCCTGAGCCCGGATCGGTCCACGCGTCGTCCCCGAATCCCCGATCCGTACACGCGTCGTCTCCGAGCCTAGATCGGTCCACGCGCTGTCGCCGAGCCCCGATCGGTCCAGGCGTGGCCTCCTAAGCCCCGAACGGTCCACGCGCCGTCTCCGAGTCCCGATCGGTCCACGCGCCGTTTCCTAAGCCCCAATCTGTCCACGCGGCGTCTCCGAGTGCCAATCGGTTCACGCGCCGTCTCCTGAGCCCCAGTCCGTCCACGCGCTGGCTTCGAGCCGCGATCGGTCCACGCGCGGCCTCCTGAGCCCCAATCGGTCCACGCGCTGTCTCCGAGCCCCGATCGGTCCACGCATCGTCTCCTAAGACCCGCTCGGTTAACGCATCGTTTCCGATCCCCGATCAGTCCACACGCCGTCTCCTGAGCCCCGATCGGTTCACGTGTCGTCCCCTAATCCCCGATCCGTACACGCGTCGTCACCGAGCCTCGATCGGACCACGCGCCGTCGCCGAGACCCGATCGGTCCACGCGCGGCCTCCTGAGCCCCAGTCGGTCCACGCGTCATCTCCTGAGCCCCGATCGGTCCACGCGTCGTCTCCTAAGCCCCGACCGGTCCACGCGCCGTTTCCTGAGCCCCGATCGATTCACGCGTCGTCTCCTGAGCCCCGATAGCTCCACGCGCCGATTCCTGAGCCCCGATCGGTCCACGCGTCGTCTCAGAATCCCTGATCCGTACACGCGTCGTCTCCGAGCCCCGATCGGTCCACGCGCCGTCTCCTGAGCCCCAATCGGTCCACACGCTGTCTCGTGAGCCCCGATAGGTACACACGCCGTCTCCGAGCCCCCATCGGTCCACGCGTTGTCTCCTAAGCCCCGATCGGTCCACGCGCCGTCTCCGAGCCCCGATCGGTTCACGCATCGTCTCCTAAGCCCCGATCGGTTAACGCGCCGTCTCCGAGCGCCGAGCGGTCCACGCGCCGTCGCCGAGCCTCGATCGGTCCACGCGCAGCCTCCTGAGCCCCGATCGGTTCACGCGCCGGCTCCGAGCCCCGCTCGGTCCATGCGTCGTCTTCTTAGCCCCGATGCCTCCACGCGCCGTCTCCGAGCCACGATCGGTCTAGGCGTCGCTTCCTGAGCCCCGATCGGTCATCGCGCCATCTCCTAAGCCCCAATCGGTCCACGCGCCGCTTCCTAAGCCCCGATCGATCCACGCGTGGTCTCCGAACGCCGATCGGTTCACGCGCCGTCTCCTTTGCTCCGATCGTTCCACGCGCCGTCTCCGAGGCCTGATCGGTCCACGCATCGTCTCCTACGCCCCGATCGGTTAACGCGCCGTCTCCGAGCCCCGATTGGTCCACACGCCGTCTCCGAGTCCCGATCGGTCCGCATGCCGCATTCTAAGCCACGGCCCATCCTCGCGTCGTCCCCTGAGCCCCGATCGCTCCACGCGCCGATTTCTGAGCCCCGATCAATTGACGCGTCTTCTCCTGAGCCCCGATCGCTCCTCGCGCCGTCTCCTGAGCCCCGATCGGTCCAGACGCCGCTTCCTGAGCCCCGATCGGTCCACGCGCCGTCTCCTAAGCCTCGATCGGTCCACGCGCCGTCTCCGAGCGCCGATCGGGTCACGCGCCGTCTTCTGAGCCCCGATCGTTCCACGCGCCGCCTCCTAAACACCGATCGGTCCAGGCTTCGTCTCCTAAGCACCGACCGGTCGACGCGTCGTCTCCTGAGCCCCGGTCGGTTCACGCGCCGTCTCCGAGCCCGATCGGTCAACGCATCGTCTCCTAAGCCACTATCAGTTAACGCGCCGTCTCCGAGCCCCGATCGGTCCACGCGTCGTCTCCTAAGCCCCGATCCGTCCACGGGCCGTCTTCGAGCCGCGATCGGTCAACGCGCCGTCACCAATCCCCGATCCGTACACGCGTCGTCTCCGAGCCCCGATCGGTCCACGCGCCGTTTCCTGAACCCCGATCCGCCCACGCGCAGTTGCAGAGCCCCGATTGGTCCACGCGCGGTCTACTGAACCCCGGTCGGACCACGCGCCGTCTCGTGAGCCCCGATCCGTCCACGCGCAGTCGCCAAGCCCGGATCGGTCCACACGTCGTCTCCTAAGCCTCGATCGGTTAACGCGCCGTCTCCGAGCCCCAATCGGTCGACACGCCGTCTCCGAACCCCGATCGGTCCACGCGCCGTCTCCTAAGCCCCCATCGGTCCACGCGTCGTCTCCGAGCACCGATTGGTCCACGGGCCGTTTCCGGAGCCCCGATCGGTCCACCCATTGTCTTTTAAGCCCCGAAGCCTCCACGCGCCGTTTCCGAGCCACGATCGGTCCAGGCGCCGCCTTCTGAGCCCCGATCGGTCCACGTGTCGGCTCCTAAGCCCCGATCGGTCCCCGCGCCGTCTCCGAGTCCCGATCGATTCACGCGTCGTCTCCTGAGCCCCGATCGGTCCACGCGTCGTCTCCTAAGCCCCGATCGCTCCACGCGCCGTCTCCTCAGCCCCGATCGTTCCACGCGCCGTCTCCGAGCCCCGAGCGGTCCACGCGCCGTCTCCTGAGCCCCAATCGGTCCACGCACTGTCTCCTAAGCCCCAATCGGTCCACGTGCCGTCTCCTGAGCCCCGGTCGGTCGACTCGCCGTCTCCGAGCCCCGACCGGTCCATGCATCGTCTCCTGAGCCCCGATCGTTCCACGCGCCGCCTCCTAAGCCCCGATTGGTCCAGGCGACATCTCCTAAGCCCCGACCGGTCCACGCGCCGTCTCCTGAACCCCGGTCGGTTCACGCGCCATCTCCGAGCCCGATCGGTCCACGTATCGTCTCCTAAGCCCCCATCGGTTCACGCGCCGTCTCCGAGCCCCGATCGTTCCACGCGCCGCCTCCTAAGCCCCGATCGGTCCACGCGTCGTCTCCTAGCCCCTATCGGTTCATGCGTCTTCTCCTGAGCCCCAATCGCTCCTCGCGCCGTCTCCTGAGCCGCGATCTGTCCACGCGCGGCCTCCTGAGCCCCGGTCCGTTCACGCGCCGTATCCGAGCCCCAATCGGTCCACGCGCCGTCTCCTGAGCCCCGATCGGTCCACGCGCCGTCTCCTGAGCCCCGATCGTTCCATGCGCCGTCTCCTGAGCCCTGATCGGTCCACGCGTCGTCTCCTAAGCCCCGATCGGTCCAAGCGCCGTCTCCGAGCCCCAATCGGTGCACGCGTCGTCTCCTAAGCCCCGATCGGTCCACGCGCCGTCTCCGAGCGCCGATCGGTCCACGCGCCGTTTCCTGAGCTCCGATCGGTCCACGCGCCGTTTCCTGAGCTCCGATCGGTCCACGCGCCGTCTCCTGAGCCCCGATACGTCCACGAGTAGTCGGCGAGCCGCGATTGGTTAACGCGCCGTCTCCAAGCCCCGATCGGTCCACGCGCCGTCTCCTGAGCCCCGATACGTCCACGCGTAGTCGCCGAGCCCCGATCGGTCCACGCGCCGTCGCCGAGCCTGGATCGGTCCACGCGCGGCCTCCTGAGCCCCGGTCGGTTCACGCGCCGTCTCCGAACCCGATGGTTCCACGCACCGTGTCCAATCCCCGATCGGTCCACGCGCCGTCTCCTGAGCCCCGATCGGTCTACGCGCCGTCTCCTGAGCCCCGATGCGTTCACGCGTCGTCTCCTGAGCCCCGATCGTTCCACGCGTCGTCTCCTAAGCCCGGATCGGTCCACGCGCCGTGTCCTGAGCCTCGATCGGTCCACGCGTCGTCTCCTGAGCTCCGATCGATCCACGCGATTCTCCTGAGCCCCGGTCGGTCCACGCGCCGTCTCCTAAGCCCCGAACGGTCCACGCGCCGTCTCCGAGCCCCGATCGGTCCACGCACCGTCTCCTAAGCCCCGATCGGTTAACGCGCCGTCCCCCCGCCCCGATCGGTGCACGCGCCGTCTCCTGAGCCCCGATACGTCCACGCGCAGTCGCCGAGCCCCGATCAGTCCACGCGCGGCCTCCTGAGCCCCGGTCGGTTCACGCGCCGTCTCCTAAGCCCCGATCGGTCCACGCGCCGTCTCCGAGCCCCGATGGGTCCACGCACTGTCTCCTGATCCCCATGGGTCCACGCGGCGCCTCCGGTGCCCCGATCGATCCACGCGAGGATCCTGAGCCTAGATCAATCCACGCATCGTCTCCTAAGCCCCAATCGATTAACGCGCCGTCTCCGAGCCCCGATCGGTCCACGCGCCGTTTCCTGAACCCCGATACGTCCACGCGCAGTCGCCGAGGCCCGATCGGTCCACGCGCTCTCTCCTGAGCCCCGATAGGTACACGCGTCGTCTCCTACGCGCCGATCGTTCCACGCCCCGTCTCCGAGCCCCGAGCGGTCCACGCGCCGTCTCCTGAGCCCCAATCGGTCCACGCGCTGTCTCCTAAGCCCCGATCGGTCCAAGCGCCGTCTCCGAGCCCCGATCGGTCCACGCGTCGTCTTCTAAGCCCAGATCGGTCCACGCGTCGTCTCCTGAGCCCCGATCGGTCTACGCGTCGTCTCCTAAGCCCCGATAGCTCCACGCGCCGTTTCCTGAGCCCCGATCGGTCACGCGTCGTCTCCTGATCTCCGATCGGTTCACGCGCCGTCTCCTGAGCCCGGATCGGTCCACGCGTCGTCCCCGAATCCCCGATCCGTACACGCGTCGTCTCCGAGCCTAGATCGGTCCACGCGCTGTCGCCGAGCCCCGATCGGTCCAGGCGTGGCCTCCTAAGCCCCGAACGGTCCACGCGCCGTCTCCGAGTCCCGATCGGTCCACGCGCCGTTTCCTAAGCCCCAATCTGTCCACGCGGCGTCTCCGAGTGCCAATCGGTTCACGCGCCGTCTCCTGAGCCCCAGTCCGTCCACGCGCTGGCTTCGAGCCGCGATCGGTCCACGCGCGGCCTCCTGAGCCCCAATCGGTCCACGCGCTGTCTCCGAGCCCCGATCGGTCCACGCATCGTCTCCTAAGACCCGCTCGGTTAACGCATCGTTTCCGATCCCCGATCAGTCCACACGCCGTCTCCTGAGCCCCGATCGGTTCACGTGTCGTCCCCTAATCCCCGATCCGTACACGCGTCGTCACCGAGCCCCGATCGGTCCACGCGCCGTCTCCGAGCCCCGATGGGTCCACGCACTGTCTCCTGATCCCCATGGGTCCACGCGGCGCCTCCGGTGCCCCGATCGATCCACGCGAGGATCCTGAGCCTAGATCAATCCACGCATCGTCTCCTAAGCCCCAATCGATTAACGCGCCGTCTCCGAGCCCCGATCGGTCCACGCGCCGTTTCCTGAACCCCGATACGTCCACGCGCAGTCTCCGAGTCCCGATCGGTCCACGCGCCGTTTCCTAAGCCCCAATCTGTCCACGCGGCGTCTCCGAGTGCCAATCGGTTCACGCGCCGTCTCCTGAGCCCCAGTCCGTCCACGCGCTGGCTTCGAGCCGCGATCGGTCCACGCGCGGCCTCCTGAGCCCCAATCGGTCCACGCGCTGTCTCCGAGCCCCGATCGGTCCACGCATCGTCTCCTAAGACCCGCTCGGTTAACGCATCGTTTCCGATCCCCGATCAGTCCACACGCCGTCTCCTGAGCCCCGATCGGTTCACGTGTCGTCCCCTAATCCCCGATCCGTACACGCGTCGTCACCGAGCCCCGATCGGTCCACGCGCCGTCTCCGAGCCCCGATGGGTCCACGCACTGTCTCCTGATCCCCATGGGTCCACGCGGCGCCTCCGGTGCCCCGATCGATCCACGCGAGGATCCTGAGCCTAGATCAATCCACGCATCGTCTCCTAAGCCCCAATCGATTAACGCGCCGTCTCCGAGCCCCGATCGGTCCACGCGCCGTTTCCTGAACCCCGATACGTCCACGCGCAGTCGCCGAGGCCCGATCGGTCCACGCGCTCTCTCCTGAGCCCCGATAGGTACACGCGTCGTCTCCTACGCGCCGATCGTTCCACGCCCCGTCTCCGAGCCCCGAGCGGTCCACGCGCCGTCTCCTGAGCCCCAATCGGTCCACGCGCTGTCTCCTAAGCCCCGATCGGTCCAAGCGCCGTCTCCGAGCCCCGATCGGTCCACGCGTCGTCTTCTAAGCCCAGATCGGTCCACGCGTCGTCTCCTGAGCCCCGATCGGTCCACGCGTCGTCTCCTAAGCCCCGACCGGTCCACGCGCCGTTTCCTGAGGCCCGTTCGATTCACGCGTCGTCTCCTGAGCCCCGATAGCTCCACGCGCCGTTTCCTGAGCCCCGATCGGTCACGCGTCGTCTCCTGATCTCCGATCGGTTCACGCGCCGTCTCCTGAGCCCGGATCGGTCCACGCGTCGTCCCCGAATCCCCGATCCGTACACGCGTCGTCTCCGAGCCTAGATCGGTCCACGCGCTGTCGCCGAGCCCCGATCGGTCCAGGCGTGGCCTCCTAAGCCCCGAACGGTCCACGCGCCGTCTCCGAGTCCCGATCGGTCCACGCGCCGTTTCCTAAGCCCCAATCTGTCCACGCGGCGTCTCCGAGTGCCAATCGGTTCACGCGCCGTCTCCTGAGCCCCAGTCCGTCCACGCGCTGGCTTCGAGCCGCGATCGGTCCACGCGCGGCCTCCTGAGCCCCAATCGGTCCACGCGCTGTCTCCGAGCCCCGATCGGTCCACGCATCGTCTCCTAAGACCCGCTCGGTTAACGCATCGTTTCCGATCCCCGATCAGTCCACACGCCGTCTCCTGAGCCCCGATCGGTTCACGTGTCGTCCCCTAATCCCCGATCCGTACACGCGTCGTCACCGAGCCTCGATCGGACCACGCGCCGTCGCCGAGCCCCGATCGGTCCACGCGCGGCCTCCTGAGCCCCAGTCGGTCCACGCGTCATCTCCTGAGCCCCGATCGGTCCACGCGTCGTCTCCTAAGCCCCGACCGGTCCACGCGCCGTTTCCTGAGCCCCGATCGATTCACGCGTCGTCTCCTGAGCCCCGATAGCTCCACGCGCCGTTTCCTGAGCCCCGATCGGTCCACGCGTCGTCTCAGAATCCCTGATCCGTACACGCGTCGTCTCCGAGCTTCGATCGGTCCACGCGCCGTCGCCGAGCCCCGATCGGTCCAGGCGTGGCCTCCTGAGCCCCGGTCGGTCCAAGCGCCGTCGCCGAGCCCCGATCGGTCCACGCGCCGTCTCCTAAAGCCCAATCGGTCCACGCGTCGTCTCCTACGCCCCGATCGGTCCACGCGTGGTCTCCTAAGCCCCGATCGGTCCACGCGTCGTCTCCTGAGCCCCGATCGGTCGACGGGTCCTCTCCTGAGCCCCGATCGGTCGACGAGTCCTCTCCTAAGCCCCGATCGGTCCACGCGCCTTCTCCTGAGCCCGATCGGTCCACGCGTCCTCTCCTAAGCCACGATACGTCCACACGCCGTCTCCGAGCCCCGATGGGTTCACGCGTCCCCTCCTGAGCTCCGATCGATCCGCGCGAGCCTCCTGAGCCGCGGTCGGTCCACGCGCCGTCTCCTGAGCCCCGATGCGTTCAAGCTTCGTCTCCTAAGCCCCGATCGTTCCACGCGTCGTCTCCTGAGCCCGGATGGGTCCACGCGCCGTGTCCTGAGCCTCGGTCGGACGACGCGTCCTCTGCTAAAGCTAGATGGGTCCACGCGTCGCCTCCTGAGCCCCGATCGGTCCACGCGCCGTCTCCTAAGTCCCGATCCGTCCACGCGCCTTCTCCTAAGCCCCGATGGTTCCACGCACCGTGTCCGAGCCCCGATCGGTCCACGCGCCGTCTCCTGAGCCCCGATCGGTCTACGCGCCGTCTCCTGAGCCCCGATGCGTTCAAGCGTCGTCTCCTGAGCCCCGATCGTTCCACGCGTCGTCTCCTGAGCCCGGATCGGTTCACGCGCCGTGTCCTGAGCCTCGGTCGGACGACGCGTTCTCTGCTAAAGCTCGATGGGTCCACGCGTCGCCTCCTGAGCCCCGATCGATCCACGCGAGTCTCCTGAGCCCCGGTCGGTCCACGCGCCGTCTCCTGAGCCCCGATGCGTCGACGCGTCCTGTCCTGAGCCCCGATGGTTCCACGCACCGTGTCCGAGCGCCGATCGGTCCACGCGCCGTTTCCTGGGCCCCGATCGGTCGACGCGTCGTCTCCTGAGCCCCGATCGGTCCACGCGCCGTCTTCTGAGCCCCGATCGCTCCACGCGTCGGGTCCTAAGCTCCGGTCGGTCCACTCGTCCTCTCCTAAGGCTCAATCCGTCGACGCGTCGTCTCCTGAGACCCGATCGATCCACGCGTCTTCTCCTGAGTCCCGACCGCTCCGCGCGCCATCTCCTGAGCCCCGATCGGTCCACGCGTCGTCTCCGAGCTTCGATCGGTCCACGCGCCGTTTCCTGAGCCCCGATCGGTCCATGCGTCGTCTTCTAAACCCCGCTGCCTCCATGCGCCGTCTCCGAGCCACGATCGGTCCAGGCGCCTCTTCACCAGCCCCGATCGCTCCACGCGCCGTCTCCTAAGCCCCGATCGCTCCACGCACCGTGTCCTAATCCCCGTTCGGTTCACACGCCGCCTCCGGAGCCCCGACCGGTCCACGCGCTGTCTCCTGGGCCCCGATCCGTACACGCGTCGTCTCCGAGCCCCGATCAATTGACGCGTCTTCTCCAGAGCCCCGATCGCTCCTCGCGCCGTCTCCTGAGCCCCGCTCGATGAATGCGTCGTCTTCTTAGCCCCGATGCTTCCACGCGCCGTCTCCGAGCCACGATCGGACCAGGCGCCGCTTCCTGAGCCCCGATCGGTCCACGCGCCGTCTCCTAAGCCCCAATCGGTCCACGCGCCGTCTCCTGAGCCCCGATCGGTCCACGCGTCGTCTTCGAGCACCGATCGATCCACGCGCCGTTTCCTGGGCCCCGATCGGTCCACGCGTCGACGCCGGAGCCCCGATCGCTATACGCACCGTCTCCCAGCCCCGATCGGTCGACGGGTCGTCTCCTGAGCCCCGGTCAATTGAAGCGTCTTCTCCTGAGCTCCGATCGCTCCTCGCGCCGTCTCCTGAGCCCCGCTCGCTCCATGCGTCGTCTTCTTAGCCCCGATGCCTCCACGCGCCGTTTCCTGAGCCCTGATCGGTCCACGCATCGTCTCCGAGCACCGATTGGTCCACGCGCCGTTTTCTGAGCACCCTTCCGTCCACGCGTCGTTTTCTGAGCACCCTTCGGTCCACGTGTCGTATTCTAAGCCCAGATGCCCCCACGCGCTGTCTCCGAGCCACGATCGGTCCAGGCGCCGCTTCCTGAGCACCGAACGGTCCACGCGTCGTGTCCTAAGCCCCGATCGGTCCACGCGCCGTCTCCTGAGCCCTGCTCGGTCGACGCGTCCTCTGCTAAACCCCGATCGGTCCACGCGTCGTCTCCTGAGCCCCGATCGGGCGACGGGTCTTCTCCTAAGCCCCGATCGGTCCACGCGCCTTCTCCTGAGCCCCGATCCGTCCACGCGTCGTCTCCTAAGCCCCGATACGTCCACGCATCGTCTCCGAGCACCGATCTTTCCACGCACCGTCTCCGAGCCCCGATCGGTCCACGCGCCGTCTCCTGAGCCCCGATCGTTCCACGCACCGTCTCCGAGCGCCGATCAGTTCACGCGCCGTTTGCTGAGCCTCGATGGGTCCACGCCTCGTCTCCTAAGCCCCGATCGGGTAACGCGCGATCTCCGAGCCCCGACCGGTCCACGCGCTGTCTCCTGAGCACCGATCGTTCCACGCGCCGCCGCCGATCCCCGATCGGGCCACGCGCCGACTCCGGGCCGCCATCGGTTCACGCACCGTCTCCTGATCCCCGATCGGTCCACGCGCGGCCTCCTGAGCCCCGGTCGGTCCACGCGCCGTCTCCGAGCTCCGATCGATCCACGCGAATCTTCTGAGCTCCGGTCGGTCCACGCGCCGTCTCTTGAACCCCGATCGGTCCACGCATCGTCTCCTAAGCCCCAATCGGTTAACACGCCGTCTCCGAGCCCCGATCGGTCCACGCGCCGCCTCCTGAGCCCCGATCGGTCCACGCGTCGTCTCCTAAGCCCTGATCGGTCCACGTGCCGTCTCCGAACCCCGATGGGTCCACGCGCCGCCTCCTGACCTCCGATCGGTCGACGTGTCGTCTCCTGAGCCCCGATCGCTCCACGCGCCGTTTCCTGAGCCCCGATCCGTACACGCGTCGTCTCCGAGCCCCGATCGGTCCACGCGCCGTCGCCGGACCCAGATTGGTCCACGCGCGGCCGCCTGAGCGCCAATCGGTCCAAGCGCCGTCTCCTGAGCCCCGATCGGTTCTCGCGCGGTCTCCTGAGCCCCGATCGCTCCACGCGTCGGCTCCTAACCCCCGATCGGTCCACTCTTCGTCTCCTAAGCCCCGATCCGTCGTTGCGTCCTCTCCTGAGACCCGATCGATCCACGCGTCTTCTCCTGAGCCCCTATCGCTCCTCGCGCCGTCTCCTGAGCCCCGATCGCTCCACGCGCCGCTTTCTGAGCCCCGATCGGTACACGCGCCGTCGCCGAACCCCAATTGGTCCACGCGCAACCGCCTGAGCCCCAGTCGGTCCACGCGCCGTCCCCGAGCCCCGATCGGTCCACGCGTCGTCTCCGAGCCCCGATTGGTCCACGCGCCGTCGCCGAGCCATGATCGGTCCACGCGCGGCCTCCTGAGCCCCGATCGGTCCACGCGTGGTCTCCGAACCCCGATCGGTCCACGCGCCGTTTCCGAGCCCCGATCGGTCCACGCGTCATCTCCTGAGCCCCGATCGGTCCACGCGTCGTCTCCTAAGCCCCGACCGGTCCACGCGCCGTTTCCTGAGCCCCGATCGATTCACGCGTCGTCTCCTGAGCCCCGATAGCTCCACGCGCCGTTTCCTGAGCCCCGATCGGTCCACGCGTCGTCTCAGAATCCCTGATCCGTCCACGCGCCGTCTCCGAGCCCCGATCGGTCCACGCATCATCTTCTGCTCCACAATCGGTCCACGCGCCGCCTCCGGAGCCCCAATTGGTCCACGCGCAACCGCCTGAGCCCCAGTCGGTCCACGCGCTGTCTTCGAGCTCCGATCAGTCCACGCGTCGTCTCCGGGCCCCGATCGGTCTACGCGCCGTCGCCGAGCCATGATCGGTCCACGCGCGGCCTCCTGAGCCCCGATCGGTCCACGCGCCGTCGCCGAGCCGCGATCGGTTCTCGGGCGGCCTCCTGAGCCCCGGTCGTTTCACGCGCCGTATCCGAGCCCCAATCGGGCCACGCGCCGTCTCCTGAGTCCCGATCAGTCCACGCATCGTCTCCTAAGCCCCAATCGGTCCACGCGCCGCCTCCGGAGCCCCGATCGATCCACGCGAATCTCCTGAGCTCCGGTCGGTCGACGCGCCGTCTCCTTAGCCCCGATCGGTCCACGCGTGGTCTCCTAAGCCCCGATTCGTCGACGCGTCGTCTCCTGAGCCCCGATCAATTGACGCGTCTTCTCCTGAGCCCCGATCGCTCCTCGCGCCGTCTCCTGAACCCCGCTCGGTCCATGCGTCGTCTTCTTAGCCCGGATGCCACCACGCGCGGTCTCCGAGCCACGATCGGTCCAGGCGCCGCTTCCTGCGCCCCGATCGGTCCACGCGCCGTCTCCTAAGCCCCAATCGGTCCACGCGGCGTCTCCGAGCGCCGATCATTTCACGCGCCGTCTCCTGAGACCCGATCGTTCCACGCGCCGTCTCCGAGCCCCGATCGATCCACGCGCCGCCTCCTGACCTCCGATCGGTCGACGTGTCGTCTCCTGAGCCCCGATCGCTCCACGCGCCGTTTCCTGAGCCCCGATCCGTACACGCGTCGTCTCCGAGCCCCGATCGGTCCACGCGCCGTCGCCGGACCCAGATTGGTCCACGCGCGGCCGCCTGAGCGCCAATCGGTCCAAGCGCCGTCTCCTGAGCCCCGATCGGTTCACGCGCGGTCTCCTGAATCCCGATCGCTCCACGCGTCGGCTCCTAACCCCCGATCGGTCCACTCTTCGTCTCCTAAGCCCCGATCCGTCGTTGCGTCGTCTCCTGAGACCCGATCGATCCACGCGTCTTCTCCTGAGCCCCTATCGCTCCTCGCGCCGTCTCCTGAGCCCCGATCGCTCCACGCGCCGCTTTCTGAGCCCCGATCCGTACACGCGCCGTCGCCGAACCCCAATTGGTCCACGCGCAACCGCCTGAGCCCCAGTCGGTCCACGCGCCGTCCCCGAGCCCCGATCGGTCCACGCGTCGTCTCCGAGCCCCGATTGGTCCACGCGCCGTCGCCGAGCCATGATCGGTCCACGCGCGGCCTCCTGAGCCCCGATCGGTCCACGCGTGGTCTCCGAACCCCGATCGGTCCACGCGCCGTTTCCGAGCCCCGATCGGTCCACGCGTCATCTCCTGAGCCCCGATCGGTCCACGCGTCGTCTCCTAAGCCCCGACCGGTCCACGCGCCGTTTCCTGAGCCCCGATCGATTCACGCGTCGTCTGCTGAGCCCCGATAGCTCCACGCGCCGTTTCCTGAGCCCCGATCGGTCCACGCGTCGTCTCAGAATCCCTGATCCGTCCACGCGCCGTCTCCGAGCCCCGATCGGTCCACGCATCATCTTCTGCTCCACAATCGGTCCACGCGCCGCCTCCGGAGCCCCAATTGGTCCACGCGCAACCGCCTGAGCCCCAGTCGGTCCACGCGCTGTCTTCGAGCTCCGATCAGTCCACGCGTCGTCTCCGGGCCCCGATCGGTCTACGCGCCGTCGCCGAGCCATGATCGGTCCACGCGCGGCCTCCTGAGCCCCGATCGGTCCACGCGCCGTCGCCGAGCCGCGATCGGTTCTCGGGCGGCCTCCTGAGCCCCGGTCGTTTCACGCGCCGTATCCGAGCCCCAATCGGGCCACGCGCCGTCTCCTGAGTCCCGATCAGTCCACGCATCGTCTCCTAAGCCCCAATCGGTCCACGCGCCGCCTCCGGAGCCCCGATCGATCCACGCGAATCTCCTGAGCTCCGGTCGGTCGACGCGCCGTCTCCTTAGCCCCGATCGGTCCACGCGTGGTCTCCTAAGCCCCGATTCGTCGACGCGTCGTCTCCTGAGCCCCGATCAATTGACGCGTCTTCTCCTGAGCCCCGATCGCTTCTCGTGCCGCCTCCTGAGCCCCGATCCGTCGAGGCGTCGTCTCCGGAGCCCCGATCAATTGACGTGTCTTCTCCTGAGCCCCGATCGCTCCTCGCGCCGTCTCCTGAACCCCGCTCGGTCCATGCGTCGTCTTCTTAGCCCGGATGCCACCACGCGCCGTCTCCGAGCCACGATCGGTCCAGGGGCCGCATCCTGCGCCCCGATCGGTCCACGCGCCGTCTCCTAAGCCCCAATCGGTCCACGCGGCGTCTCCGAGCGCCGATCATTTCACGCGCCGTCTCCTGAGACCCGATCGTTCCACGCGCCGTCTCCGAGCCCCGATCCATCCACGCGCCGCCTCCTGAGCCCCGATCGGTCCACGCGCTGTCTCCTGAGCCCCGATAGGTACACGCGTAGTCTCCTAAGCCCCGATCGGTCCACGCGTCGTCTCCGAGCTCTGATCGGCCCACACGCCGTTTCCTGAGCCCCGATCGGTGCATGCGTCGTCTTCTTAGCCCCGATGCCTCCACGCGTCGTCTCCGAGCCACGATCGGTCCAGGCGCCGCTTCCTGAACCCCGATCGGTCCACGCGCCGTATCCGAAGCCCCGATCGGTCCACGCGCCGTCCCCTGAGCCCGATCTGTCCACGCGCCATCTCCGAGCCCCGATCGGTTCACGGATCGTCTCCTAAGCCCCGATCGGTTAACGCGCCGTCTCCGAGCCCCGGTCGGTCCACGCGCCGTCGCCGAACCCCAATTGGTCCACGCGCAACCGCCTGCGCCCCAGTCGGTCCACGCGCGGTCTCCGAGCCCCGATCGGTCCACGCGTCGTCTCCGAGCCCCGGTCGGTCCACGCGCCGTCTCCGAGCCCCGATCGGTTCACGCATCGTCTCCTAAGCCCCGATCGGTTAACGCGCCGTCTCCGAGCCCCGATCGGTCCACGCGCCGTCGCCGAACCCCAATTGGTCCATGCGCAACCGCCTGCGCCCCAGTCGGTCCACGCGCGGTCTCCGAGCCCCGATCGGTCCACGCGCCGCCTCCTGAGCCCCGATTCGTCGAGGCGTCGTCTCCGGAGCCCCGATCAATTGACGTGTCTTCTCCTGAGCCCCGATTGCTCCTCGCGCCGTCTCCTGAACCCCGCTCGGTCCATGCGTCGTCTTCTTAGCCCGGATGCCACCACGCGCCGTCTCCGAGACACGATCGGTCCAGGCGCCCCTTCCTGCGCCCCGATCGGTCCACGCGCCGTCTCCTAAGCCCCAATCGGTCCACGCGGCGTCTCCGAGCGCCGATCATTTCACGCGCCGTCTCCTGAGACCCGATCGTTCCACGCGCCGTCTCCGAGCCCCGATCGATCCACGCGCCGCCTCCTGAGCCCCGATCGGTCCACGCGCTGTCTCCTGAGCCCCGATAGGTATACGCGTAGTCTCCTAAGCCCCGATCGGTCCACGCGTCGTCTCCGAGCTCTGATCGGCCCACACGCCGTTTCCTGAGCCCCGATCGGTGCATGCGTCGTCTTCTTAGCCCCGATGCCTCCACGCGTCGTCTCCGAGCCACGATCGGTCCAGGCGCCGCTTCCTGAACCCCGATCGGTCCACGCGCCGTATCCTAAGCCTCGATCTGTCCACGCGCCGTCGCCGAGCCCCGATCGGTCCACGCGCCGTCTCCGAGCCCCGATCGGTCCACGCATCGTCTCCTAAGCCCCGATCGGTTAACGCGCCGTCACCGAGCCCCGAACGGTCCACGCGCCGTCGCCGAACCCCAATTGGTCCACGCGCAACCGCCTGAGCCCCAGTCGGTTCACGCGCGGTCGCCGAACCCCGATCGGTCCACGCGTCGTCTCCGAGCCCCGATCGGTCCACGCGCCGTCGCCGAGCTATGATCGGTCCACGCGCGGCCTCCTGAGCCCCGATCGGTCCACGCGCCGTCGCCGAGCCGCGATCGGTCCACGCGCCGTCGCCGAGCCGCGATCGGTCCACGCGCGGCCTCCTGAGGCCCGATTGGTTCACGCGCCGTATCCGAGCACCAATCGGTCCACGCGCCGTCTCCTGAGCCCCGATCGGTCCACGCGCGGCCTCCTGAGCCCCGATCGGTCCACGCGCCGTCTCCGAGCCGCGATCGGTCCACGCGCGGCCTCCTAAGCCCCGATCGGTCCACGCGCCGTCGCCGAACCCCAATTGGTCCACGCGCAAGCGCCTGAGCCCCAGTCGGTCCACGCGCTGTCTCCGAGCACCGATCGGTCCACGCGCGGCCTCCTGAGCCCCGATCGGTCCACGCGCCGTCGCCGAGCCGCGATCGGTCCACGCGCGGACTCCTGAGCCCCGGTCGGTTCACGCGCCGTCTCCTGAGCCCCGATCGGTCCACGCGTCGTTCCCTAAGCCCCGATCTATCCACGCGCAGTCTCCAGAGCCGCGATCGGTCCACGCATCCCCTCCTGAGCCCCGGACGGTCCACGCGCCGTCACCGAACCCCGATCGGTCGACGCGCTTTCTCCGAGCGCCGATCGGTTAACGCGGCGTCTCCGAGCCCCGATCAGTCCACGCGCTGTCTCCTGAGCCCCAATCGGTCTAGGCGTCGTCTTCTAAGCTCCGATCGGTCCACGCGCCGTCTCCGAGCCCCGATCAGTCCACGCATCATCTTCTGCTCCACAGTCGGTTCACGCGCCGCCTCCGGAGCCCCAATTGGTCCACGCGCAACCGCCTGAGCCCCAGTCGGTCCACGCGCTGTCTTCGAGCCCCGATCAGTCCACACGTCGTCTCCGAGCCCCGATCGGTCCACGCGCCGTCGCCGAGCCATGATCGGTCCACGCGCGGCCTCCTGAGCCCCGATCGGTCCACGCGCCGTCGCCGAGCCGCGATCGGTTCTCGGGCGGCCTCCTGAGCCCCGGTCGATTCACGCGCCGTGTACGAGCCCCAATCGGGCCACGCGCCGTCTCCTGAGTCCCGATCAGTCCACGCGTCGTCTCCTAAGCCCCAATTGGTCCACGCGCCGCCTCCGGAGCCCCGATCAATTGACGCGTCTTCTCCTGAGCCCCGATCGCTTCTCGTGCCGCCTCCTGAGCCCCGATCCGTCGAGGCGTCGGCTCCGGAGCCCCGATCAATTGACGTCTCTTCTCCTGAGCCCCGATCGCTCCACGCGCCGTCTCCGAGCCACGATCGGTCCAGGCGCCGCTTCCTGCGCCCCGATCGGTCCACGCGCCATCTCCTAAGCCCCAATCGGTCCAGGCGCCGCTTCCTGAGACCCGCTCGTTCCACGCGCCGTCTCCGAGCCCCGATCGATTCACGCGCCGCCTCCTGAGCCCCGATCGGTCGACGCGTCGTCTTCTAAGCCCCGGTCGGTTCACACGTCGTCTCCGAGCCGCGATCGGTCCATGCATCGTCTCCTAAGCCCCGATCCGTTAACGTGCCGTCTCCGAGCCCCGATCGGTCCACGCGCCGTCTACGAGCTCCGATGTGTCCACGCGCCGCATCCTGAGCCCCGATCGGACGACGCGTCGTCTCCTGAACCGCGATAGCTCCTAGGCCCGTTTCCTGAGCCCCGATCGGTCCACGCGTCGTCTTCTAAGCCCCGGTCGGTTCACACGCCGTCTCCGAGCCGCGATCGGTCCACGCATCGTCTCCTAAGCCCCGATCCGTTAACGTGCCGTCTCCGAGCCCCGATCGGTCCACGCGCCGTCTCCGAGCCCCGATCGATCCACGCGCCGTCTCCGAGCCCCGATCGGTCCACGCGCCGTCTCCTGATCCCAATCGGTCCACGCGGCGCCTCCGGAGCCCCAATCGATCCACGCGAGTCTCCTGAGCCCCAGTCGGTCCGCGCGCCGTCTCCTGAGCCCTGATCGGTCGACGCGTCGTCTCCTGAGCCCCGATCGCTCCACACGCCGTTTCTTGAGCCCCGATCGGTCCACGCGTCGTCTTCAAAGCCCCGATCCGTACACGCGTCGTCTCCGAGCGTCGATCTGTCCACGCGCCGTCGCCGAGCCCCGATCGGTCCACGCGCCGTCTCCGAGCCCCGATCGGTCCACGCATCGTCTCCTAAGCCCCAATCGGTTAACGCGCCGTCTCCGAGCCCCGATCGGTCCACGCGACGTCGCCGAACCTCAATTGGTCCACGCGAAACCGCCTGAGCCCCAGTCGGTCCACGCGCGGTCTCCTGAGCCCCGGTCGGTTCACGCGGCATCTCCTGAGCCCCGATCGGTCCACGCGTCGTTCCCTAAGCCCCGATCGATCTACGCGCAGTCTCCAGAGCCGCGATCGGTCCACGCATCCCCTCCTGAGCCCCGGACGGTCCACGCGCCGTCACCGAACCCCGATCGGTCGACGCGCTGTCTCCGAGCGCCGATCGGTTAACGCGCCGTCTCCGAGCCCCGATCAGTCCACGCGCTGTCTCCTGAGCCCCAATCGGTCTAGGCGTCGTCTTCTAAGCCCTGATCCGTCCACGGGCCGTGTCCGAGCGCCGATCATTTCACGCGCCGTCTCCTGAGCCCCGATCGGTTCACACCACTTCTCCTGAGCCCCGATCGGTTCACCCGTCGCCTCTTAAGTCCCAATCGGTCCACGCGCCCTCTCAGAGCGCCGATCATTTCACGCGCCGTCTCCTGAGCCCCGGTCGGTCCGCGCGCCGTCACCTGAGCCCCGATCGGTCGACGCGTCGTCTTCTGAGCCCCGATCGACCCACGCGTCGTCTCCTGAGCCCCGACCGCTCCACACGCCCTTTCCTGAGCCCCGATCGGTCCACGCATCGTCTCCGAGCACCGATCGGTCCACGCGCCGTCCCCTAAGCCCCGATCGGTCCACGCGCCGTCTCCGAGCACCGATCGGTTCACGCGCCGTCTCCTGAGCCCCGATCGTTCCACGCGCCGTCTCCGAGCTCCGATCGGCCCACGCGCTGTCTCCTAAGCACCGATCGGTCCAAGCGCCTTCTCTTAAGCCCCGATCGGTCCACGCGCCGTCTCCGAGCCCCGATCGATCCACGCGGCGTCTCCTGAGCCCCGATCGGTTCACGCATCGTCTCCTGAGCCCCGATACGTCCACACGCCGTATCCGAGCCCCGATCGGTCCGCATGACGCATTCTAAGCCACGGTCCGTCCACGCGCCGTCTCCGAGCACCGATCGGTCCACGCGCCGTCTCCTGAGGCCCGATCGGTCCACGCGTCGTCCTCGAGCCCCGATCGGTCGACGCGCCGTCTCCTGAGCCCGGATCGGTCCACGCGTCGGCTCCTAAGCCCCGATCGGTCCACGCGTCGTCTCCTAAGCCCCGATCCGTCGTCGCGTCGTCTCCTGAGCCCCGATCGATCCAGGCGTCTTCTCCTGAGCCCCGACCGCTCCACGCGTCGTCTCCGAGCTCCGATCGGTCCACGCGCCGTTCCGAGCCCCGTTCGGTCCATGCGTCGTCTTCTAGGCCCCGATGCCTCCACGCGCCGTCTCCGAGCCACGATCGGTGCAGGCGCCGCTTCGTGAACCCCGATCGGTCCACGCGCCGTCTCCTGAGCCCCGATACGTCCACGCGCAGTCGCCGAGCCCTGATCAGTCCACGCGCGGCCTCCTGAGCCCCGGTCGGTTCACGCGCCGTCTCCCCACGCCGATCGGTCCACGCTCCGTCTCCTGAGCCCTGATCCGTCCACGCGCCGTCTCCTGAGCCCCGACACGTCGACGCGCAGTCGCCGAGCCCCGATCGGTCCACGCGCGGTCTCCAAGCCTCGATCCGTACACGCGCCGTCTCCGAGCCCCGATCGGTCCACGCGCCGTCTCCTGAGACCCGATCGGTTCACGCATCGTCTCCTAAGCCCCGATACGTCCACACGCCGTTTCCGAGCCCCGATTGGTCCGCGTGACGCATTCTAAGTCACGGTCCGTCCACGCGCCGTCTCCGAGCACCGATCGGTCAACGCGCCGGCTCCTAAGCCCCGATCGGTCCACGCGTCGTCTCCTAAGCCCCGATCGGTCGACGGGTCGTCTCCTAAGCCCCGATCGGTCGACGCGTCGTCTCCTAATCCCCGGTCGGTCCACGCGCCGTCGCCGAACCCCAATTGGTCCATGCGCCACCTCCTGTGCTCCGATCGTTCCACACGCCGCCTCCTAAGCCCCGATCGGTCTAGGCGTCGTCTCCTAAGCCCCGACCGATCCAGGCGCCGTCTCCTGAGCCCCAATCGTTCCACGCGCCGTCTCCGAGCCCCGTTCGGTCCACGCGCCGCATTCTAAGCCATGGTCCATCCACGCGCCGACTCCGAGCACCGATCGGTCCACGCGTCGTCCCCTAATACCCGATCGGTCCACGCGTCGTCTCCTAAGCCCCGATCCGTCGACGCGTCGTCTCCTGAGCCACAAACGATCCACGCGCCGCCTCCTGAGCCCCGATCGCTCCACGTATCGTCTCCTAAGCCTCGATCGGTCCACGCGCCGTCTCTGAGCGCCGATCGGTTCACGCGTCGTCTCCTGAGCCCCGATCGTTCCACGCGCCGCCTCCTAAGCCCCGCTTGGTCCAGGCGTCATCTCCTAAGCCCCGACCGGTCCACGCGCCGTCTCCTGAACCCCGGTCGGTTCACGCGCCATCTCCGAGCCCCAATCGGTCCACGCGCCGTCTCCTGAGCCCCGATCGGTCCACGCGCCGTCTCCTGAGCCCCGATCGTTCCACGCGCCGTCTCCTGAGCCCTGATCGGTCCACGCGTCGTCTCCTAAGCCCCGATCGGTCCAAGCGCCGTCTCCGAGCCCCAATCGGTCCACGCGTCGTCTCCTAAGCCCCGATCGGTCCACGCGCCGTCTCCGAGCGCCGATCGGTTCACGCGCCGTCTCCTGAGCCCCGATCGTTCCACCCGTCGTCTCCGAGCCCCGATCAGTCCACGCGCGGCCTCCTGAGCCCCGGTCGGTTCACGCGCCGTATCCGTGCCCCGATCGGTCCACGCGTCGCTTCGTAAGCCCCATCGGTCCACGCGTCGTCTCCTAACCCCGGACGGTCCACGCGTCGTCTCCTAAGCCCCGATCGGTTCATGCGCCGTCTCCGAGTCCCGATCGGTCCACGGCCCATCTCCTGCTCCCCAATCGGCCCACGCGCCGTCTCCTGAGCCCCGATCTTTCCACCCGTCGTCTCCGAGCCCCGATCAGTCCACGCGCGGCCTCCTGAGCCCCGGTCGGTTCACGCGCCGTATCCGTGCCCCGATCGGTCCACGCGTCGCTTCGTAAGCCCCATCGGTCCACGCGTCGTCTCCTAACCCCGGACGGTCCACGCGTCGTCTCCTAAGCCCCGATCGGTTCATGCGCCGTCTCCGAGTCCCGATCGGTCCACGGCCCATCTCCTGCTCCCCAATCGGTCCACGCGCCGCCTCCGGAGCCCCGATCGATCCACGCGAATCTCCTGAGCTCTGGTCGGTCCACGCGTCGTCTCCTGAGCCCCGATCGGTCCACGCGTCGTCTCCTAAGCCCCGACCGGTCCACTCGCCGTCTCCGAACCCCGATCGGTCCACGCACCGTCTCCTGTTCCCATCGGTCCACGCGGCGCCTCCGGAGCCCCGATCGGTCCGCGCCTCGTCTCCTAAGCCCCGATCGGTCCACGCGCCGTCTCCGAGCGCCGAACGGTTCACGCGCCGTCTCCGAGCCCCGATCGGTCGACGCGCCGTCTCCTGTGCCCGGATCGGTCCACACGTCGTCCCAGAATCCCTGATCCGTACACGCGCTGTCTCCCATCCCCGATCGGTCCACGCGTCGTCTCCTAAGCCCCGATCCGTCCACGGGCCGTCTTCGAGCCGCGATCGGTCAACGCGCCGTCACCAATCCCCGATCCGTACACGCGTCGTCTCCGAGCGCCGATCGTTCCACGCGCGTCGTTCTGCGCCCGGATTCGTCCAGGCATCGTCTCTTAAACTCCGATCAGTACACGTCGCATCGGTGCACGCACCGTATCCGAGCCCCGATCCGTCCACGCGCCGTCTCCTGAGCCCCGATCAGTCGACGCGTCCTCTCCTAAACCCCGAGCGGTTCACGCGCCGTCTCCGAGCCCCGGTCGGTCCAGGCCCCTTCTCCTGAGCCCCGATCGGTCGACGCGTCGTCTCCTAAGCCCTGATCGGTTAACGCGCCGTCTCCGAGCCCCGATCGGTCCACGCGCCGTTTCCTGAGCCCCGATCCGCCCACGCGCAGTCGCAGAGCCCCGATCGGTCCACGCGCGGTCTACTGAACCCCAATCGGTCCACGCGCCGTCTCCTGAGCCCCGATCGGTCCACGCGCCGTCTCCTGAGCCCCGATCGTTCCACGCGCCGTCTCCTGAGCCCTGATCGGTCCACGCGTCGTCTCCTAAGCCCCGATCGGTCCAAGCGCCGTCTCCGAGCCCCAATCGGTCCACGCGTCGTCTCCTAAGCCCCGATCGGTCCACGCGCCGTCTCCGAGCGCCGATCGGTTCACGCGCCGTCTCCTGAGCCCCGATCGTTCCACCCGTCGTCTCCGAGCCCCGATCAGTCCACGCGCGGCCTCCTGAGCCCCGGTCGGTTCACGCGCCGTATCCGTGCCCCGATCGGTCCACGCGTCGCTTCGTAAGCCCCATCGGTCCACGCGTCGTCTCCTAACCCCGGACGGTCCACGCGTCGTCTCCTAAGCCCCGATCGGTTCATGCGCCGTCTCCGAGTCCCGATCGGTCCACGGCCCATCTCCTGCTCCCCAATCGGTCCACGCGCCGCCTCCGGAGCCCCGATCGATCCACGCGAATCTCCTGAGCTCTGGTCGGTCCACGCGTCGTCTCCTGAGCCCCGATCGGTCCACGCGTCGTCTCCTAAGCCCCGACCGGTCCACTCGCCGTCTCCGAACCCCGATCGGTCCACGCACCGTCTCCTGTTCCCATCGGTCCACGCGGCGCCTCCGGAGCCCCGATCGGTCCGCGCCTCGTCTCCTAAGCCCCGATCGGTCCACGCGCCGTCTCCGAGCGCCGAACGGTTCACGCGCCGTCTCCGAGCCCCGATCGGTCGACGCGCCGTCTCCTGTGCCCGGATCGGTCCACACGTCGTCCCAGAATCCCTGATCCGTACACGCGCTGTCTCCCATCCCCGATCGGTCCACGCGTCGTCTCCTAAGCCCCGATCCGTCCACGGGCCGTCTTCGAGCCGCGATCGGTCAACGCGCCGTCACCAATCCCCGATCCGTACACGCGTCGTCTCCGAGCGCCGATCGTTCCACGCGCGTCGTTCTGCGCCCGGATTCGTCCAGGCATCGTCTCTTAAACTCCGATCAGTACACGTCGCATCGGTGCACGCACCGTATCCGAGCCCCGATCCGTCCACGCGCCGTCTCCTGAGCCCCGATCAGTCGACGCGTCCTCTCCTAAACCCCGAGCGGTTCACGCGCCGTCTCCGAGCCCCGGTCGGTCCAGGCCCCTTCTCCTGAGCCCCGATCGGTCGACGCGTCGTCTCCTAAGCCCTGATCGGTTAACGCGCCGTCTCCGAGCCCCGATCGGTCCACGCGCCGTTTCCTGAGCCCCGATCCGCCCACGCGCAGTCGCAGAGCCCCGATCGGTCCACGCGCGGTCTACTGAACCCCGGTCGGTCCACGCGCCGTCTCGTGAGCCCCGATCCGTCCACGCGCAGTCGCCAAGCCCGGATCGGTCCACACGTCGTCTCCTAAGCCTCGATCGGTTAACGCGCCGTCTCCGAGCCCCAATCGGTCGACACGCCGTCTCCGAACCCCGATCGGTCCACGCGCCGTCTCCTAAGCCCCCATCGGTCCACGCGTCGTCTCCGAGCACCGATTGGTCCACGGGCCGTTTCCGGAGCCCCGATCGGTCCACGCATTGTCTTTTAAGCCCCGAAGCCTCCACGCGCCGTTTCCGAGCCACGATCGGTCCAGGCGCCGCCTTCTGAGCCCCGATCGGTCCACGTGTCGGCTCCTAAGCCCCGATCGGTCCCCGCGCCGTCTCCGAGTCCCGATCGATTCACGCGTCGTCTCCTGAGCCCCGATCGGTCCACGCGTCGTCTCCTAAGCCCCGATCGCTCCACGCGCCGTCTCCTCAGCCCCGATCGTTCCACGCGCCGTCTCCGAGCCCCGAGCGGTCCACGCGCCGTCTCCTGAGCCCCAATCGGTCCACGCACTGTCTCCTAAGCCCCAATCGGTCCACGTGCCGTCTCCTGAGCCCCGGTCGGTCGACTCGCCGTCTCCGAGCCCCGACCGGTCCACGCATCGTCTCCTGAGCCCCGATCGTTCCACGCGCCGCCTCCTAAGCCCCGATTGGTCCAGGCGTCATCTCCTAAGCCCCGACCGGTCCACGCGCCGTCTCCTGAACCCCGGTCGGTTCGGCGCCATCTCCGAGCCCGATCGGTCTACGTATCGTCTCCTAAGCCCCCATCGGTTCACGCGCCGTCTCCGAGCCCCGATCGTTCCACGCGCCGCCTCCTAAGCCCCGATCGGTCCACGCGTCGTCTCCTAGCCCCTATCGGTTCATGCGTCTTCTCCTGAGCCCCAATCGCTCCTCGCGCCGTCTCCTGAGCCGCGATCTGTCCACGCGCGGCCTCCTGAGCCCCGGTCCGTTCACGCGCCGTATCCGAGCCCCAATCGGTCCACGCGCCGTCTCCTGAGCCCCGATCGGTCCACGCGCCGTCTCCTGAGCCCCGATCGTTCCACGCGCCGTCTCCTGAGCCCTGATCGGTCCACGCGTCGTCTCCTAAGCCCCGATCGGTCCAAGCGCCGTCTCCGAGCCCCAATCGGTGCACGCGTCGTCTCCTAAGCCCCGATCGGTCCACGCGCCGTCTCCGAGCGCCGATCGGTCCACGCGCCGTTTCCTGAGCTCCGATCGGTCCACGCGCCGTTTCCTGAGCTCCGATCGGTCCACGCGCCGTCTCCTGAGCCCCGATACGTCCACGTGTAGTCGGCGAGCCGCGATTGGTTAACGCGCTGTCTCCAAGCCCCGATCGGTCCACGCGCCGTCTCCTGAGCACCGATCGGTCCATGCGTCTTTCCCTAAGCCCCGATCCATCCACGCGCAGTCTCCCGAGCCCCAATCGGTCGACGCGCCGTCTCCTGAGCCCCGATAGGTACACGCGTCGTCTCCTACGCCCCGATCGGTCCACGCGTCGTCTCCTAAGCCCCGAACGGTCCACGCGCCGTCTCCGAGCCCCGATCGGTCCACGCACCGTCTCCTAAGCCCCGATCGGTTAACGCGCCGTCCCCCCGCCCCGATCGGTCCACGCGCCGTCTCCTGAGCCCCGATACGTCCACGCGCAGTCGCCGAGCTCCGATCAGTCCACGCGCGGCCTCCTGAGCCCCGGTCGGTTCACGCGCCGTCTCCTAAGCCCCGATCGGTCCACGCGCCGTCTCCGAGCCCCGATGGGTCCACGCACTGTCTCCTGATCCCCATGGGTCCACGCGGCGCCTCCGATGCCCCGATCGATCCACGCGAGGATCCTGAGCCTAGATCAATCCACGCATCGTCTCCTAAGCCCCAATCGGTTAACGCGCCGTCCCCCCGCCCCGATCGGTCCACGCGCCGTCTCCTGAGCCCCGATACGTCCACGCGCAGTCGCCGAGGCCCGATCGGTCCACGCGCTCTCTCCTGAGCCCCGATAGGTACACGCGTCGTCTCCTACGCGCCGATCGTTCCACGCCCCGTCTCCGAGCCCCGAGCGGTCCACGCGCCGTCTCCTGAGCCCCAATCGGTCCACGCGCTGTCTCCTAAGCCCCGATCGGTCCAAGCGCCGTCTCCGAGCCCCGATCGGTCCACGCGTCGTCTTCTAAGCCCAGATCGGTCCACGCGTCGTCTCCTGAGCCCCGATCGGTCCACGCGTCGTCTCCTAAGCCCCGACCGGTCCACGCGCCGTTTCCTGAGGCCCGATCGAGTCACGCGTCGTCTCCTGAGCCCCGATAGCTCCACGCGCCGTTTCCTGAGCCCCGATCGGTCACGCGTCGTGTCCTGATCTCCGATCGGTTCACGCGCCGTCTCCTGAGCCCGGATCGGTCCACGCGTCGTCCCCGAATCCCCGATCCGTACACGCGTCGTCTCCGAGCCTAGATCGGTCCACGCGCTGTCGCCGAGCCCCGATCGGTCCAGGCGTGGCCTCCTAAGCCCCGAACGGTCCACGCGCCGTCTCCGAGTCCCGATCGGTCCACGCGCCGTTTCCTAAGCCCCAATCTGTCCACGCGGCGTCTCCGAGTGCCAATCGGTTCATGCGCCGTCTCCGAGTCCCGATCGGTCCACGGCCCATCTCCTGCTCCCCAATCGGTCCACGCGCCGCCTCCGGAGCCCCGATCGATCCACGCGAATCTCCTGAGCTCTGGTCGGTCCACGCGCCGTCTCCTGAGCCCCGGTCGGTCCTTGCGCCGTCTCCTAGCCCCGATCGGTCCACGTACCGTCTCCGAAGCCCCGATCGGTCCACGCGTCGTCTCCTGAGCCACGATCGGTCCAGGCGCCGCCTTCTGAGCCCCGATCGGTCCACGTGTCGGCTCCTAAGCCCCGATCGGTCCCCGCGCCGTCTCCGAGTCCCGATCGATTCACGCGTCGTCTCCTGAGCCCCGATCGGTCCACGCGTCGTCTCCTAAGCCCCGATCGCTCCACGCGCCGTCTCCTCAGCCCCGATCGTTCCACGCGCCGTCTCCGAGCCCCGAGCGGTCCACGCGCCGTCTCCTGAGCCCCAATCGGTCCACACGCCCTTTCCTGAGCCCCGATCGGTCCACGCATCGTCTCCGAGCACCGATCGGTCCACGCGCCGTCCCCTAAGCCCCGATCGGTCCACGCGCCGTCTCCGAGCACCGATCGGTTCACGCGCCGTCTCCTGAGCCCCGATCGTTCCACGCGCCGTCTCCAAGCTCCGATCGGCCCACGCGCTGTCTCCTAAGCACCGATCGGTCCAAGCGCCTTCTCTTAAGCCCCGATCGGTCCACGCGTCGTCTCCGAGCCCTGATCGGTCCACGCGCCATCGCCGAGCCCCGATCGGTCCACGCGCCGTCTCCTGAGCCCCGATCTGTCCACACCCCTTCTCCTGAGCCCCGATCTGTCGACGCGTCGTCTCCTAAGCCCCGACCGGTGCACGCGCCGTCTCCTAAGCCCTGCTCGGTTAACGCGTCGTTTCCGAGCCCCGATCGGTCCACGGGTCGTCTCCTAAGCCCTGATCCGTCCACGGGCCGTGTCCGAGCTCCGATTGGTTCACGCGCCGTCTCCAAACCTCGATCCGTACACGCGTCGTCTCCGAGCCCTGATCGGCCCACGCGCCATCTCCTAAGCCCCGATCGGTCCAAGCGCCTTCTCCTAAGCCCCGATCGGTCCACGCGCCGTCTCCGAGCGCCGATCGGTTCACGCCCCGTCACCTGAGCCCCGATCATTCGAAGCACCGTCTCCGAGCCCCGATCGGTCCACGCGCCGTCTCCTGAGCCCGGATCGTTCCACGCGTCGTCCCCGAATCCCCGATCCGTACACGCGTCGTCTCCGAGTCCTGATCGGTCCACGCGCCATCGCCGAGCCCCGATCGGTCCACACCCCTTCTCCTGAGCCCCGATCTGTCGACGCGTCGTCTCCTAAGCCCCGACCGGTGCACGCGCCGTCTCCTGTGCCCCGATCGATTCACGTGCCGTCTCCTAAGCCCCGATCGGTCCACCCGTCGTCTCTTAAGCCCCAATCGGTCCACGCGCCCTCTCCGAGCGCCGATCATTTCACGCGCCGTCTCCTGAGCCCCGGTCGGTCCGCGCGCCGTCACCTGAGCCCCGATCGGTCGACGCGCCGTCTCCTGAGCCCGGATCGTTCCACGCGTCGTCCCCAAATCCCCGATCCGTACACGCGTCGTCTCCGAGCCACGATCGGTCCGTGCGCCGCTTCCAGAGCCCCGATCGGTCCACGCGTCATCTCCCGATCTCCGGTCGGTCGACGCGCCATGTCCTAAGCCCCGATCGGTCCACGCGCCGTCGCCTGAGCCCCGATCGTTCCACGCGTCGTCTCCGAGCTCTGATCGGCCAACGCGCCATCTCCTAAGCCCCGATCGGTCTAAGCGCCTTCTCCTAAGCGCCGATCGGTCTACGCGCCGTCTCCGAGCGCCGATCGGTTCACGCCCCGTCACCTGAGCCGCGATCATTCGAAGCGCCGTCTCCGAGCCCCGATCGGTCCACGCGCCGTCTCCTGAGCCTGGATCGTTCCACGCGTCGTCCCCGAATCCCCGATCCGTACACGCGTCGTCTCCGAGCCTCGATCGCTCCACGCGCCGTCACCGAACCCGAATTGGTCCACGCGAAACCGCCTGAGCCCCAGACGGTCCACGCGCTGTCTCCGAGCCCCGATCGGTCCACGCGTCGTCTCCGAGCCCCGATCGGTCCACGCGCCGTCGCCGAGTCATGATCTGTCCACGCGCGGCCTCCTGAGACCCGATCGGTCCACGCGCCGTCTTCGAGCCCCGATCGGTCCACGCATAGTCTCCTAAGCCCCAATCGGTTAACGCGCCGTCCCCGAGACCCGATCGGTCCACACGCCGTTTCCTGAGCCCCGATACGTCCACGCGCATTCGCCGAGCCCTGATCGGTCCACGCGCTGTCTCCTGAGCCCCGATAGGTACACGCGTCGTCTTCTAAGCCCCGATCGGTCCACGCGTAGTCTCCTAAGCGCCGCTCGGTTAACGCGCCGTGTCCGAGCCCCGATCGGTCCACGCGCCGTCTCCTGAGCCCGGATCGTTCCACGCGTCATCCCCGAATCCCCGATCCGTACACGCGTCGTCTCCGAGCCTCGATCGGTCCACGCGCCGTCGCCGAACCCAAATTGGTCCACGCGAAACGGCCTGAGCCCCAGTCGATCCACGCGCTGTCTCCGAGCCCCGATCGGTCCACGCGCCGTCGCCAAGTCATGATCTGTCCACGCGCGGCCTCCTGAGACCCGATCGGTCCACGCGCCGTCTTCGAGCCCCGATCGGTCCACGCATGGTCTCCGTAGCCCCAATCGGTTAACGCGCCGTCCCCGAGCCCCGATCGGTCCATGCGCCGTTTCCTGAGCCCCGATACGTCCACGCGCAGTCGCCGAGCCCGGATCGGTCCACGCGCTGTCTCCTGAGCCCCGATAGGTACACGCGTCGTCTCCTAAGCCCCGATCGGTCCACACGCCGTCTCCGAGCCCCGATCGGTCCACGCACTGTCTCCTGATCCCCATGGGTCCTCGCGGCGCCTCCGGGGCCCCGATCGATCTACGCGAGGCTCCTAAGCCCCGATCGGTCCACGTATCGTCTCCTAAGCCCCGGTCGATCCGCGCGCCGCTTCCTGAGCCCCGATCGGTCCCGGCGCCGCTTCCTGAGCCCCGATCTGTCCACGCGCCGTCTCCTATGCCCCGCTCGGTCCATGCGTCGTCTTCTTAGCCCCGATGCCTCCACGCGCCGTCTCCGAGCCACGATAAGTCCAGGCGCCGCTTCCTGCGCCCCGATCGATCCACGCGCCGTCTCGTAAGCCACAATCGGTCCTCGCGCCGTCTCCTAGCCCCGATCGGTCCACGCGCCGTCTCCTGAGCCCCGATCGGTCCTCGCGTCGTCTCCTAAGCCTCGATCGGTCGACGGGTCGTCTCCTAAGCCCCGATCGGTCGACGCGTCGTCTCCTAATCCCCGGTCGGACTACGCGCCGTCGCCGAATCCCAATTGGTCCACGCGCAACCCCCTGAGCCCCAGTCGGTCCACGCGCTGTCTCCGAGCAACGATCGGTTCACGCATCGTCTCCTAAACCCCGCTCTGTTAACGCGTCGTCTCCTGAGCCCCGATCGCTCCACGCGCCGTCTCCTGAGGCCCGATCGGTCCACGCGTCGTCTCCGAGCACCGTTCGGTCCACGCGCCGTTTCCTGAGCCCCGATCGGTCTATGCGTCGTCTTTTAAGCCCCGATACCTCCACGCGCCGTCTCCGAGCCACGATCGGTCCAGGCGCCGCTTCCTGATCCCCGATCGGTCCACGCGTCGCCTCCTAAGCCCCGATCGGTCCACGCGCCGTCTCCTAAGCCCCGATCGATCCACGCGCCGTCTCCGAGCGCCGATCGGTTCACGCGCCGTCTCCTGTGCTCCGATCGTTCCACGCGCCGTCTCCGAGCCCCGATCGGTCCACGCGCCGTCTCCTCAGCCCCGATCGGTCCACGCGTCGGCTCCTAAGCCTTGATCGGTCCACGTGCCCCGGCCGATCGGGGCTCAGGAGACGGCGCGTCGACCGACCGGAGCTCAGGAGATTCGCGTGGATCGATCGGGGCTCCGTAGGCGGCGCGTGGACCGATTGGGGCTTAGGAGACGACGCGTGGACCGATCGGGACTCAGGAGATGGCGCGTGGCCCGATTGGGCTCGGATACGGCGCGTGAAACGACCGGGGATCAGGAGGCCGCGCGAGAACCGATCGCGGCTCGGCGACGGCGCGTGGACCGATCGGAGCTTCGAAGACGACGCGTAGACCGATTGGGGCTCAGGAGACAGCGCGTGGACTGATCTGGGCGGGGAGACGGCGCGTTAACCGATCGGCGCTCGGAGACGCCGCATCGACCCATCGGGGTTCGGTGACGGCGCGTGGACCATCCGGGGTCAGGAGGGGATGCGTGGACCGATCGGGGCTCAGGAGACTGCGCGTGGATGGATCGGGGCTTAGGGAATGATGCGTGGACGGATCGGGGCTCGGAGACGGCGCGTGGAACGATCGGGGCTCAGTAGACGACGCGTGGACCGATCGGTGCTCAGGAGACGGCGCGTAGACCGATCGTGGCTCGGCGACTGCGCGTGGATCGATCGGGGCTTAGGAAACGATGCGTGGACCAATCGAGGCTCGGCGACCGCGCGTGGACCGATCGGGGCTCGGAAACGACGCGTTAAGCGATCGGGGGTTAGAAGACGACGCGAGGACCGATGGGGGCTTAGGAGACGACGTGTGGACCGATCGGGGCTGAGGAGAAGGTTTGTGGACCGATCGGGTCTCAGGAGACGGCGCGTGAACCGATCGGGGCTCGGCGACGGCGCGTGGACCGATCGGGGCTCGGAGACGGCGCGGGAACCGACCGGGGCTTTGTGACGGCGCGTTTACCGATCGCGGCTCGGAGACGGCCCGTGGACGGATCGGGGCTTAGGAGGCGACGCGCGGACCGATCGGGGCTGGGAGACAGCGCGTGGACCGACTGGGGCTCAGGCGGTTGCGCGTGGACCAATTGGGGTTCGGCGACGGCCCGTGGACTGATCGGGGCTCGGAGACGGGGCGTTAACCGATCGGGGCTTAGGAGACGATGCGTGGACCGATCGAGCTCGGAAATGGCGCGTGAACCGAACGGGGCTCAGGAAGCTGCGCGTGGACCGATCCAGGCTCGGCGACGGCGCGTGAACGGATCGGGACTCAGGAGACGGCGCGTGAACCGATCGGCGCTCGGAGACGCCGCGTGGATAGATTGGGGTTTACGAAACGGCGCGTGGACCGATCGGGACTCGGAGACGGCGCGTGGACCTTTCGGGGCTTAGGAGACGACGCGTGGATCGATCGGCGCTCGGAGACGCCGCGTGGACAGATTGGGGCTTACGAAACGGCGCGTGGACCGATCGGGACACGGAGACGGCGCGTGGACCGTTCGGGGCTTAGGAGACGACGCGTGGACCGATGGGAGCATAGGAGACGACGCATGGACCGATCGGGGCTTAGGAGACGACGCGTGGATCGATCGTGGCTTAGGAGAAGGCGCGTGGACCGATCGGGGCTCAGGAGACGGCGCGTGGAGTGATCGGGGCTCGGAGACGCCACGTGGAGGCATCGGGGCTTAGGAGACGATGCGTGGACCGATCGTGGCATAGGAGACGACGCGTGGACCGATCGGGGCTTAGTAGACGACGCGTCGACCGTTCGGGGCTCAGGAAGCGGAGCGTGGACCGATCGTGGCTCGGAGACGGCGCGAGGAGGCATCTGGGCTTACAAGACGACGCGTGGACCGATCGGTGCTCGGAGATGACGCGTGGACCGATCGGGGCTCGAAGACGGCGCGTGGACGAATCGGGGCTTAGCGGACGAGGCGTAGACCGATCGGGGCTCGGAGACGGCGCGTGGAACCATCAGGGCTCGGAGACGGCACGTGGACCGATCGGGGCTCGGGGGACGACGCGTAGACCGATCGGGGCTTAGGAAGCGGCGCCTGGACCGATCGTGGCTCGGAGACGGCGCGTGGAGGCATCGGGGCTTAGAAGACGATGCGTGAACCGATCGGGGCTTAGGAGACGACGTGTGGACCGATCGGGGCTTACGAGACGATGCGTGGACCGATCGGGGCTCACGACACGGCGCGTGTAGCGATCGGGGCTCAGGAGACGACGCGTCGACCGATCGGGGCTCAGGAAGCGGCGCGTGGAACCATCGGGGCTCGGAGACAATGCGTGAACCGATCGTGCTCGGAGACGGCGGATGAACCGATCGGGGCTGAGGAGACGGCGCGTGGACCGATCGGGGCTGAGGAAACGGCGCGTGGACCGATCGGGGCTTAGGAGCCGACGCGTGGACCGATCGGGCCCCAGGAAACGGGGCCTGCGCCGATCGGGGCTTAGGATACGACGCGTGGACCGATCGGGGCTCGGAGACGGTGCTTGGACGTATCGGGGATCAGTAGACGGCCCGTGGACCGACCGGGGCTCGGAGACGACGTGTGAAACGATCGGGGCGCAGGAGACGGTGCGTGGACCGATCGTGGCTCGGAGACGGCGCGAGGAGGCATCTGGGCTTAGAAGACGACGCGTGGACCGATTGGGTCTCAGGAAACGGGGCGTGAACCGATCGGGGCTTAGGAGACGGCGCGTGAACCGATCGGCGCTCGGAGACGGCGCGTGGACCGATCGAAGCTTAGGAGACGACGCATGGACCGATCGGGGCTCAGGAAACGGCGTGTGGACCGATCAGAGCTCGGAGACGACGCGTGGACCGATCGGGGCTTAGGAGACTACGCGTGTACCTAACGGGGCTCAGGAGACAGCGCGTGGAACGATCGGGGCTCAGGAGGCGGCGCGTGGATCGATCGGGGCTCGGGGACGGCGCGTTAACCGATCGGGGCGTAGGAGACGATGCGTGGACCGATCGGGCTCGGAAACGGCGCGTGAACCGACCGGGGCTCAGGAAGCCGCGCGTGGACCGATCCAGGCTCGGCGACGGCGCGTGGACCGATCGGGGCTAGGAGACGATGCGTGTACGGATCAGGGCTCAGGAAGCGGCGCGTGGACCGGTCGGGGCATAGGAGACGACTCGTGGACCGATCGGGGCTTAGGAGGCGGCGCGTGAAACGATCGGGGCTCAGCAGACGGCGCGTGAACCGATCGGGACTCAGGAGACCGCGCGCGGACCGATCGGGGCTCGGCGACTACGCGTGGACGTATCGGGGCTCAGAAGACGCCGCGTGGACCGATCGGGGCTCAGGAGAAGGGGTGTGGACCGATCGGGTCTCAGGAGACGGCGCGTGAACCGATCGGGGCTCGGCGACGGCGCGTGGACCGATCGGGGCTCGGAGACGACACGTATACGGATCGGGGCTTGGTGACGGCGCGTTGACCGATCGCGGCTCAGGAGACGGCGCGTGGACCGGTCGGGGCTTAGGAGACTCGCGTGGTTCGATCGGGGCTCCGGAGGGCGCGCGTGAACCGATCGGGGCTCGGAGACGGCGCGTGAACCGACCGGGGCTTAGGAGACGCTGCGTGGACCGATCGGGGCTCATGAGACTGCGCGTGGATGGATCGGGGCTTAGGGAACGACGCGTGAACGGATCGGGGCTCGGAGACGGCGCGTGGAACGATCGGGGCTCAGTAGACGACGCGTGGATCAATTGGGGTTCGGCGACGGCGTGTGGGCCGATCGGGGCTCAGGAGACGACGCGTGGAACGATCGGGGCTTAGGAGAAGGCGCGTGGAACGATCGGGGCTCAGGAGACGTCGCGTGAACCAATCGGCGCTCGGAGACGGCGCGTAGATCGATCGTGGGTTAGGAGAAGGCGCGTGGAACGATCGGGGCTCAGGAGACGGCGCGTGAACCAATCGGCGCTCGGAGACGGCGCGTCGACTGGTCGGGGTTCGCAGACGGCGCGTGGACCAATTGGGGTTCGGCGATGGCGCGTGGACCGATCGGCGCTCGGAGACGGCGCGTCGACCGATCGGATTCCGCAAATGGCGTGTGGACCCTCTGGGGCTTAGGAGACGCTGCGTGGACCGATCGGGGCTCAGGAGACTGCGCGTGGTTGGATCGGGGCTTAGGGAATGATGCGTGGACGGATCGGGGCTCGGAGACGGCGCGTGGAACGATCGGGGCTCAGTAGACGACGCGTGGACCGATCGGTGCTCAGGAGACGGCGCGTAGACCGATCGTGACTCGGCGACTGCGCGTGGATCGATCGGGGCTTAGGAAACGATGCGTGGACCAATCGAGGCTCGGCGACCGCGCGTGGACCGATCGGGGCTCGGAAACGACGCGTTAAGCGATCGGGGGTTAGAAGACGACGCGAGGACCGATGGGGGCTTAGGAGACGACGTGTGGACCGATCGGGGCTCAGGAGAAGGGGTGTGGACCGATCGGGTCTCAGGTGACGGCGCGTGAACCGATCGGGGCTCGGCGACGGCGCGTGGACCGATCGGGGCTCGGAGACGGTGCGTGAACCGACCGGGGCTTTGTGACGGCGCGTTTACCGATCGCGGCTCGGAGACGGCCGGTGGACGGATCGGGGCTTAGGAGGCGACGCGTGGACCGATCGGGGCTGGGAGACAGCGCGTGGACCGACTGGGGCTCAGGCGGGTGCGCGTGGACCAATTGGGGTTCGGCGACGGCCCGCGGACTGATCGGGGCTCGGAGACGGCCCGTTAACCGATCGGGGCTTAGGAGACGATGCGTGGACCGATCGGGCTCGGAAATGGCGCGTGAACCGACCGGGGCTCAGGAAGCTGGGCGTGGACCGATCCAGGCTCGGCGAAGGCGCGTGGACCGATCGGGGCTCGGAGACGACGCGTGTACGGATCGGGGCTCAGGAGGCCCCGCGTGGACCGATCGCGGCTCGGCGCAAGCGCGTGGACGGATCGGGACTCAGGAGACGGCGCGTGAACCGATCGGCGCTCGGAGACGCCGCGTGGACAGATTGGGGTTTACGAAACGGCGCGTAGACCGATCGGGACTCGGAGACGGCGCGTGGACCGTTCGGGGCTTAGGAGACGACGCGTGGATCGATCGGCGCTCGGAGACGCCGCGTGGACAGATTGGGGCTTACGAAACGGCGCGTGGACCGATCGGGACACGGAGACGGCGCGTGGACCGTTCGGGGCTTAGGAAACGACGCGTGGCACGTCCGGGGCTTAGGAGACGATGCGTGGACCGATCGGGGCTCAGGAGACGGCGCGTGGAGCGATCGGGGCTCGAAAACGGCGCGTGGACCGATCGGGGTTCGGCGACGGCGCGTGGACCGTCCGGGGGGTAGGAGACGATGCGTGGACCGATCGGGGCTTGGAGACGGCGCGTGGACCGATCGGAGCTCGGAGACGGCCCGTGGACCTATCGCGGCTCGGAGACGGCGCGTGGACCTATCGCGGCTCGGTGACGGCGCGTGGACCGATCGGGGCTTAGGAGAAGACGCGTGGACCGATCGGGGCTCGGAGACGACGCGTGTACGGATCGGGGCTCAGGAAACGGCGCGTGGACCGGTCGGGGCTTAGGAGACGACTCCTGGACCGATCGGGGCTTAGGAGGCGGCGCGTGAAACGATCGGGGCTCAGGAGACGGCGCGTGAACCGATCGGGGATCAGGAGACCGCGCGTGGACCGATCGGGGCTCGGCGACTACGCGTGGACGTATCGGGGCTCAGGAGACGCCGCGTGGACCGATCGGGGCTCGGAAACGACGCGTTAAGCGATCGGGGGTTAGAAGACGACGCGTGGACCGATGGGGGCTTAGGAGACGACGTGTGGACCGATGGGGGCTGGGAGACAGCGCGTGGACCGACCGGAGCTCAGGAGATTCGCGTGGATCGATCGGGGCTCCAGAGGCGGCGCGTGGACCGATTGGGGAGCAGGAGATGTGGCGTGGACCGATCGAGGCTCAGGAGACGGCGCGTGGACCGATCGGGGCTTAGGAGACGAGGCGCGAACCGATCGACGCTCGAAGACGGCGCGTGGACCGGTCGGGGCTCAGGGGACGACCCGTAGACCGATCGGGGCTCGGAGACGGCGCGTGGATCGATAGGGGCTGAGTAGACGGCGCGTCGACCCGTCGGGGCTCAGGAGACGGCGCGTGAACCGATCGGCGCTCGGAGACGGCGCGTGGACCGATCGGATCTTAGGAGACGACGCGTGGACCATCCGGGGCTCGGAGATGGCGCGTGGAGGCATCGGGGCTAAGAAGACGATGCGTGGACCGATCGGGGCTTCGGAGACGACGCGTGGACCGATCGGGGCTTAGGAGACGACGCGTGGACCGATCGCGGCTTAGGAGACGGCGCGTGGACCGATCGGGGCTTAGGAGACGGCGCGTGAAGAGATCGGGGCTCAGGAGACGACGCGTCGATCGATTGGGTCTCAGGAGGCGGCGCGTGGACCCATTGGGGCTCGGAGACGACGTGTGGAACGATCGGGGCGCAGGAGCCGGGGCCTGGACCGATCGTGGCTCGGAGACGGCGCGAGGAGGCATCTGTGCTTAGAAGACGACGCGTGGACCAATTGGGTCTCAGGAAACAGGGCGTGAACCGATCGGGGCTTAGGAGACGAAGCGTGGAACGATCGGTGCTCGCAGACGACGCGTGTACCAATCGGGGCTTAGGGAACGACGCGTTGACCGATCGGGGCTCGGAGATAGTCTGTGGATGTATCGGGGCTCGGAGATGGTGCGTGGACGTATCGGGGCTTAGGGAACGACGCGAGGACCGATCGGGGCTCAGGAGACGGCGCCTGGACCGATCGTGGCTCGGAGACGGCGCGTGGACCTATCGCGGCTCGGAGACGGCGCGTGGACCTATCGCGGCTCGGTGACGGCGCGTGGACCGATCGGGGCTTAGGAGAAGACGCGGGGACCGATCGGGGCTCAGAAGACGTCGCGGGGACCGGTCGGGGCTTAGGAGACTCGCGTGGATCTATCGGGGCTGCGGGGGCCGCGCTTGGACCGATCGGGGATCAGGAGACAGTGCGTGGACCGATCGGGGCTCGGAGACGGCGCGAGGGCTGATCGGGGCTTAGGAGACGACGCGTGGACCGATGGGAGCATAGGAGACGACGCATGGACCGATCGGGGCTTCGGAGACGACGCGTGGACCGATCGGGGCTTAGGAGACGACGCGTGGATCGATCGCGGCTTAGGAGAAGACGCGTGGACCGATCGGGGCTTAGTAGACGACGCGTCGACCGTTCGGGGCTCAGGAAGCGGAGCGTGGACCGATCGTGGCTCGGAGACGGCGCGAGGAGGCATCTGGGCTTAGAAGACGACGCGTGGACCGATCGGTGCTCGGAGATGACGCGTGGACCGATCGGGGCTCGAAGACGGCGCGTGGACCAATCGGGGCTTAGCGGACGAGGCGTAGACCGATCGGGGCTCGGAGACGGCGCGTGGACCCATCAGGGCTCGGAGACGGCACGTGGACCGATCGGGGCTCGGGGGACGACGCGTAGACCGATCGGGGCTTAGGAAGCGGCGCCTGGACCGATCGTGGCTCGGAGACGGCGCGTGGAGGCATCGGGGCTTAGAAGACGATGCGTGAACCGATCGGGGCTTAGGAGACGACGTGTGGACCGATCGGGGCTTACGAGACGATGCGTGGACCGATCGGGGCTCACGACACGGCGCGTGTAGCGATCGGGGCTCAGGAGACGACGCGTGTATCGATCGGAGCTCACGAGACGACGCGTCGACCGATCGGGGCTCAGGAAGCGGCGCGCGGAACCATCGGGGCTCGGAGACAATGCGTGAACCGATCGTGCTCGGAGACGGCGGATGAACCGATCGTGGCTCGGAGACGGCGCGTGTACCGATCGGGGCTTAGGGAACGACGCGTGGACGGATCGGGGCTCAGGAGACGGCGCGTGGACCGTTCGGGGCTTAGGAGACTCGCGTGTATCTATCGGGGTGCCGGAGGCGGCGCGTGGACCGATCGCGGATCAGGAGACGATGCGTGGACTGATCGGGGCTCTGGAGACGGCGCGTGGACTGATAGGGGCTTAGGAGACGACCCGTGAACCGATCGGGGCTCAGGAGACGGCGCGTGGACCGGTCGGGGCTTAGGAGACGAAGCGTGGAACGATCGGGGCTCGCAGACGACGCGTGTACCGATCGGGGCTTAGGGAACGACGCGTGGACCGATCGGGGCTCAGGAGACGGCGCGTGGACTGATAGGGGCTTAGGAGACGGCGCGTGAACCGATCGGCGCTCGGAGACGGCGCGTGGACCGATCGAAGCTTAGGAGACGACGCGTGGACCATCTGGGGCTCGGAGACGGCGCGTGGAGGCATCGGGGCTAAAAAGACGATGCGTGGACCGATCGGGGCTTCGGAGACGACGCGTGGACCGATCGGGGCTTAGGAGACGACGCGTGGACCGATCGCGGCTTAGGAGAGGGCGCGTGAACCGATCGGGGCTTAGGAGACGGCGCGTGGAGCGATCGGTTCTCAGGAGACGATGTGTGTATCGATCGGGGCTCAGGAGACGACGCGTCGATCGATCGGGTCTCAGGAGCCGGCGCGTGGACCCATCGGGGCTCGGAGACGACGTGTGGACCGATCGGGGCTCAGGAGACGGCGGGTGGACCGAACGGGAGTTAGGAGACTCGAGTGGACCTATCGAGGCTGCGAAGGCGGCGCTTGGACCGATCGGGGATCAGGAGACGGTGCGCGGCCCGATCGGGGCTCGGAGACGGCGTGTAAACCGATCGGGGCTCAGGAAAGAGCGCGAGGACCGATTGGGGATCAGGAGACCGCACGTGGATGGATCAGGGCTTAGGGAACGACGCGTGAACCGATCGGGGCTTATGAGACGACGCGTGGACCGATCGGAGCTACGGAGGCGGCGCGTGGACCCATCGGGGCTCAGAGACGGCGCGTGGACCGATCGGGGCTTAGGAGACGACGCGTGGACCGATCGCGGCTTAGGAGACAGCGCGTGGATGGATCGGGGCTTAGGGAACGACGCGTGGACCGATCGGGGCTCGAAGACGGCGCATGGACCAATCGGGGCTTAGCGGACAAGGCGTAGACCGATCGGGGCTCGGAGACGGCGCGTGGACCCATCAGGGCTCGGAGACGGCACGTGGACCGATCGGGGCTCAGGGGACGACGCGTAGACCGATCGGGGCTCGGAGGCGGCGCGTGGATCGATAGGGGCTGAGTAGACGGCGCGTCGACCGGTCGGGGCTTAGGAGACAAGGCGTGGACGGATTGGGGCTCAGGAGACGGGGCGTGGATCGGTCGGGGCTTAGGAGACTCGCGTGTATCTATCGGGTGCCGGAGGCGGCGCGTGGACCGATCGGAGCTTCGAAGACGACGCGTAGACCGATTGGGGCTCAGGAGACAGCGCGTGGACTGATCTGGGCGGGGAGACGGCGCGTTAACCGATCGGCGCTCGGAGACGCCGCATCGACCCATCGGGGTTCGGTGACGGCGCGTGGACCATCCGGGGTCAGGAGGGGATGCGTGGACCGATCGGGGCTCAGGAGACTGCGCGTGGATGGATCGGGGCTTAGGGAATGATGCGTGGACGGATCGGGGCTCGGAGACGGCGCGTGGAACGATCGGGGCTCAGTAGACGACGCGTGGACCGATCGGTGCTCAGGAGACGGCGCGTAGACCGATCGTGGCTCGGCGACTGCGCGTGGATCGATCGGGGCTTAGGAAACGATGCGTGGACCAATCGAGGCTCGGCGACCGCGCGTGGACCGATCGGGGCTCGGAAACGACGCGTTAAGCGATCGGGGGTGAGAAGACGACGCGAGGACCGAT